>JANJXV010000414.1:487500-497500 GCA_024803745.1 Megascapheus bottae
TAAGAATTAGGGTTAGAGTTAGGGTTAGGGTTAGGGTTCAGGTTAGGGTTAGGGTTAGGATAAGGGTAAGGTTTAGGGTTAGGGTTTGGGTAGGGTTAGGGTTTGGGTAGGGTTCGGTTTAGGGTTAGGGAAAGTGTTAGGGTTATGGTTAGGGGTTAGGGTTAGGGTAAGGGTAAGGGTTAGGGTTATGCTTAGGGTTAGGGTTAGGGTCAGGGTAAGGGTTAGAGTAAGGGTAAGGGTTAGGGTTATGGTTAGGGTTAGGTTTAGGGTAAGGGTAAGGGTTAGGGTTAGGGTTAGGGTTAGCGTAAGGGTTAGCGTTAGGGTAAGGGATAGGGTAAGTGTAAGAATTAGGGTTAGAGTTAGGGTTAGCTTTAGGGTTAGGGTTAAGGTTAGGGTAAGGGTAAGTGTTAGGGTTAGGTTTAGGGTTAGGGTAAGGGTTAGGGTTAGGGTTATTGTAAGATTTAGGGTTAGCCTTAAGATTAGGTTTAGGGTTAGAGTTAGGGTAAGCATAAGGTTTAGGGTTAGGGTTAGGGGTTAGGGCTAGGGTAAGGGTTAGGGTTAGGGTTACGGTTAGGGTAAGATTAAGGTTAGGGTTAGGGTTAGGGTAAGAGTAAGGATTAGGGTTCGGGTTAAGTTTAGGGTTAGGGTTAGGGGTTAGGGTTAGGTTTAGGGTTAGGGGAAGGGTTACGGTTAGGGTTAGGGTTAGGATTAGCTTTAGGGTAAGGGTTAGGGTTAGGGTAAGGGTAAGGGTAAGGGTTAGGGTTAGGGTTAGGGTTAGGGGTTAAGGTTATGGTTAGGGTTAGGGGTAGGGTTAGGGTTAGGGTTAGGTTTAGGTTTAGGTTTAGGGTTAGGGTTAGGGTTAGGGTTAGGTTTAGGGTTAGGGTTAGGGTTAGGGTTAGGGTAAGGGTAAGGGTAAGGGTTAGGGTTAGGGTAAGTGTAAGGGTAAGGGTTAGGGTTAGGTTAGGGGTTAGGGTTAGGGTTAGGACTAGGTTTAGGGCTAGGTTTTGGTTAGGGTAAGGGTTAGGGTTAGGGTAAGCGTGAGGGTTAGTGTTAGGGGAAGGGTAAGTGTTAGGGTTAGGTTTAGGGTTAGGGTTAGGGTTAGGGTTAGGGTAATGGTAAAGGTTAGGGTTACGGTTAGGGGTTAGGCTTAGTGTTAGGGTTAGGGTTAAGGTACGGTTAGGGTTAGGGTAAGTGTAAGGGTTAGGGTTCGGGTTAGGGTTAGGGGTAGGGTTAGGGTCAGGGTAAGGGTTAGGGTAAGGGTAAGGTTTAGGGTTAGGTTTAGGGTTAGGGTTAAGGTAAGTGTAAAGGTTAGGGTTAGGGTTAGAGTTAGGGTTAGGTTTAGGGTAAGGGTAAGTTTTAAGTTTAGGATTAGGGTTAGGGTTAGGGTAAGGGTAAGTGTTACGGTTAAGGTTACGGTTAGGGTTAGGGTTTAGAGTTAGGGTTAGGGTTAGGCTTAGGGATAGGGTTAGGTTTCGGGTTACGGGTAGGGTTAGGGTATGGGTAAGGTTTAGGTTTAGGGTAAGGGTAAGCGTTGTGGTTAGTGTTAGGTTTAGGGTAAGGGTTAAGGTTAGGGTTAGGGTTAGGGTAAGTGTTAGGGTTAGGGTTAGGGTGAGCATTAAGTTTAGGGGTAGGGTTAGGTTTAGGGTAAGGATTAGGGTTAGGGTTAGGGGTTAGAGTTAGGGTTAGTGTTAGGGTTAGGGTTAGGGTTAGGCTTGGGGTTAAGGTTAGGGTAAGGGTTAGGGTTAGGGTTAGGTATTGGGTTAGGGGTTAGGGTAAGGTTTAGGGTTAGGGTTAGGGTAAAGGTTAGAGTTAGGGTTAGGGTTAGGGTAGGGGTAGTGTTAGGGTTAGGGTTATGGTTAGGGTTAGGGTAAGAGTAAGGGTTAGGGTTAGGGTTATGGTTAGGGGTTAGGGTTAGGGTTAGGGTTAGGGTTAGGGTTAGGGTTAGGGTAAGGGTTAGGGTTAGGGTTAGGGTAAGGTAAGGGTTAGGGTTAGGGTTATGGTTAGGGGTTAGGGTTAGGGTTAGGGTAAGGGTTAGTGTTAGGGTTAGAGTTAGGGTAATGTTAAGTGTTAGGGTTAGGGTTAGGGTTAGGTTTAGGGTAAGGGTAAGGGTTAGGATTAGGGTTAGGGTAAGGGTTAGGGTAAGTGTTAGGGTTAGGGTTAGGTTTAGGTTTAGGGGTAGTGTTAGGGTAAGGGTAAGGGTAATGGTTAGGATTAGGTTTAGGGTTAGGATTAGGGTTATGGTTAAGGTTCGGGTTAGGGTTAGGAAAAGGGTAAGGGTTAGGGTAAGGGTTAGTGTTAGGGGTAGGGTTAGGGTGAGGGTAAGGATTAGGGTTAGGTTTAGGGTAAGGGTAAGGGTTAGGGTTAGATTTAGGGTTAGCATTAACGTTAGGGGTAGGGTTAGGGTTAGGGTTAGGGTTAGTGTTAGGGTAAGGTTTAGGTTAGGGTTAGGGTAAGGTATAGGGTTAGGGTTAGGGTAAGGCTAAGGTTTAGGGTTAGGGTTAAGGTAAGGGTAAGCGTTATGGTTAGGGTAAGGGTTAGGGTTAGGGTTAATTTTAAGTTGAGGGTTTGGGTTAGGGTTAGGTTAGGGTAGGGGTTAGGTGTTCAGTTAGGCTAAGTGTAAGTGTAAGGTTAAGGGTTAGTGTTAGGGTAAGGATAAGGGTTAGGGTTAGAGTTAGGGTTAGGGTTAGGTTTAGATTTAGGGTTAAGGTAAGGGTAAGGGTTAGGGTTAGGGTTTGGGTTAGGGTAAGACTAAGGGTAAGGTTTACGATTGGGCTTAGGGTTAGGGTTAAGTTTAGAGTTAGGGTTAGGGTTAGGTTTAGGGTTAGGGTTAGGGTAAGAGTAAGGGTTTGGGTTAGGGTTATGGTTAGGGTTAGGTTTAGGGTTAGGGTTAGGGCAAGGGTATGGGTTAGGGTTAAGATTAGGGTTAGGGTTAGGGTTAAGATTAGGGTAAGGGTTATGGTTAGGGTTAGCGTTAGGGTTCGCATTAAGGTTAGGGTTAGGGTTAGGGTACGGGTAAGGTGTAATGTTAGGGTTAGGGTTAGGGTTAGGGTAAGGGTAAGGGTTAGGGTTAGGGTTAGGGCTAGGGTTAGGTTTAGGGTTAGTGTTACGGTAAGGGTAAGTGTTGAGGTTAGGGTTAGTGTTTGGGTTAGTTTTAAGGTTAGGGTTAGTGTTAGGGTAACTGTATGGGTTAGGGTTCGGGTTAGTGTTAGGGGTTAGGGTTAGGGTCAGTGTATGGGTTAGGGTTAGTGTTAGAGTTTGGGTTAGGGTAAGGGTTAGGGTTAGGTTTAGGGTAAGTGTAAGGTTTAAGGTTAGGGTTAGGGTTAGGGTTAGTGTTAGGGTAAGGGTAAGGGTTAGGGTTAGGGTTATGGTTAGGGTTAGGGGTTAGAGTTAGGGTTAGGGTTAGGGTTAGGGACAGGGTTAGGTTTCGGGTTAGGGTTAGGGTTAGGGTTAGGGTAAGGGTTAGGGTTAGGGTTAGGGTAAGGGTAAGGGTTGTGGTTAGTTTTAGGGTTAGGGTAAGGGTTAGGGTTATGGTTAGGTTAAGGATTAGGGTTAGGGTTAGTGTTAGGCTAAGTATTAGGGTTAGGGTGAGCATTAAGGTTAGGGTTAGGGTTAGGGTTAGGGGTTAGAGTTAGGGTTAGTGTTAGGGTTAGGGTTAGGCTTGGTGGTAAGGTTAGGTTTAGAGTTAGGGTAAGTGTAAGTGTTATGCTTAGGGTAAGGTTAAGGGGTAGGGTTAGGGTTAGGGTTCGGGTAAGGATTAGGGTTAGGCTTAGTGTTAGGGTGAGGGTTAGTGTTAGGGTAAGGGTTATGGTTAGCATTAAGGTTATGGTTAGGGTTAGGGTAAGGGGAAGTGTTAGGGTTAGGGTTAGGGTTAGGGGTTAGAGTTAGGGTTAGGGTTAGGGTTAGGGTAAGGGGAAGTGTTAGGGTTATGGTTAGGGTTAGGGTAAGGATGAGGGTAAGGGTTAGGGTTAGGATTAGGGTTAGGGTTAATGAAAGGGTAAGAGTTAGTGTTAGGTTTAGGGTAAGGATTAGGGTTATTGTTAGGGTTAGGGTAAGGATTAGGGTTAGGGTATGGGAAAGGGTAAGGGTTATGGTTAGGGTTAGGTTTAGGGTTATGGTTAGGGTTAGGGTAAGGGTTAGGTTTAGGGTAAGGGTTATGGTTATGGTGAGGTTTATGTTTAGGGTTAGGGTAAGGGTAAGGGTTAGATTTAGGTTTAGGCTTGGGGTTAAGGTTAGGGTTAGGGTAAGGGTAAGGGTTAGGGTTAGGGTTAGGGTAATGTTTAGGGTTAGGGTTAGTGTAAGATTTAGGGACAGGGATAGGGTTAGGGTAAGGATTAGGGTTAGGGTTAGGTTTAGGGTTAGGGTAAGGTTTAGGGTTAGAGTTAGGGTTAGGGATAGGTTTAGGGTTAGGGTTAGGGTAAGGGTAAGGGTTAGGGTTAAGGTTAGGGTTAGGGTTATGTTTAGGGTAAGGATTAGGGTTAGGGTTAGGGTTAGGGTAAGGGTTAGGGTTAGGGTTAGGTTTAGGGTTAGCATTAAGATTAGGGTTAGGGTTAGGGTAAGGGTAAGGGTTAGGGTTAGGATTAGGGTTAAGGTAAGGGTAAGGGTAATGTTTAGGGTTAGTGTTACGGTTAGGGTTAGGGTTAGGGTTAGGGATAGGGTTAGGTTTCGGGTTAGGGTTAGGGTTAGGGTTAGGGTAAGGGTTAGGGTTAGGGTAAGGGTAAGGGTTGTGGTTAGTGTTAGGGTTAGGTTAAGGGTTAGGTTTAGGGTTAGGGTAAGGATTAGGGTTAGGGTTAGGGTAAGTGTAAGTGTTAGGCTTATGGTAAGGTTAAGGGTTAGGGTTAGGGTTAGGGTTAGGGTAAGGGTTAGGGTTAGGGTTAGGGTTAGGGTAAGGATTAGGGTTAGGGTTAGGGTTAGGGTAAGGATTAGGGTTAAGGTTAGTGTTAGGGTGAGGGTTAGTGTTAGGTTTATGGTTAGGGTTAGCATTAAGGTTATGTTTAGGATTAGGGTAATTGTAAGGGTTAGGGTTAGGGTTAGGGTTTGGGGTTAGAGTTAGGTTTAGGGTTAGGGTTAGGGTTAGGTTTAGGGTTAGGGTTAATGTTAGGATTAGGGTAAGGGTAAGTGTTAGTGTGAGTGTTAGGTTTAGGGTTAGGGTAAGGGTTAGGTTAAGGGTAAGGGTTAGGGTTAGGATTAGGGTTAGGGTTAATGAAAGGGTAAGGGTTAGTGTTAGGGTTAGGGTAAGGATTAGGGTTATTATTAGGGTTAGGGTAAGGGTTAGGTTTAGGGTAAGGGTTAGGGTTATGTTTAGGTTTATGGTTAGGGTTAGGGTAAGGGTAAGGGTTAGAGTTAGATTTAGGCTTGGATTTAAGGTTAGGGTTAGGGTAAGGGTAAGGGTTAGGGTTAGGGTTAGGTTAAGGTTTAGGGTTAGGGTTAGTGTAAGGGTTAGATATAGGGTTAGGGTGAGGGTAAGGATTAATGTTAGGGTTAGGGTTAGGGTTAGGGTAAGGTTTATTGTTTGAGTTAGGGTTAGGGTTAGGTTTAGGGTTAGGGTTAGGGTAAGGGTAAGGGTTAGGGTTAAGGTTAGGGTTAGGGTTACGGTTAGGGTAAAGATTAGGGTTAGAGTTAGGGCTAGGGTAAGGGTTAGAGTTAGGGTTAGGTTTAGGGTTAGCATTAAGATTAGGGTTAGGGTTAGGGTAAGGGTAAGGGTTAGGGTTATGGTTAGGGTTAGGGTAAGGGTAAGGGTTAGGGTTAGGGTTAGGGTTAGGCTTAGGTTTAGGGTTACGGTAAGGGTAAGTGTTGGGGTTAGGCTTAGTGTTAGGGTTAGTGTTAAGGTTAGGGTTAGGGTTAGGGTAAGTTTAAGGGTTCGGGTTCGGGTGTGTGTTAGGGGTTAGGGTTAGGGTTAGTGTTAGGGTCAGGGTAAGGTTTAGGTTTAGGGTTAGGGTTAGGGTTAAGATAAGTGTAAGGTTTAGGGTTAGGGATAGAGTTAGGGTTAGGGTAAGGTTGAGGTTTAGGTTTAGGGTAAGGGTAAGGTTTAAGGTTAGGGTTAGGGTTAGGGTTAGTGTTAGGGTAAGGGTAACGGTTAGGGTTAGGGTTACGGTTAGGGTTAGGGGTTAGAGTTAGGGTTAGGTTTAGGGTTAGGGATAGGGTTAGGTTTCTCGTTAGGTTTAGGGTTAGGGTTAGGGTAAGGGTAGGGTTACGGTTACGGTAAGGGTTGTGTTTAGTGTTAGGGTTGGGGTATGGGTTACGGTTAGGGTTAGGGTTAGAGTAAGGATTAGGGTTAATGTTAGTGTTAGGGAAAGTGTTAGGGTTAGAGTTAGGGTAAGCGATAAGGTTAGGGTTAGGGTTAGGGATAGGGTTAGGGGTTAGAGTTAGGGTTAGTGTTAGGGTTAGGGTTAGGTTTAGGCTTGGGGTTAAGGTTAGGGTTAGGGTTAGGGTAAGGGTAAGTGTTAGGGTTAGGGTAAGGGTAAGGGTAAAGGTTAGGGTTAGGGTTAGGGTGAAGGTGAGGATTAGGGTTTGGGTTAGGGTTAGGGTTAGGGTTAGATTTTGGGTTAGCATTAAGGTTAGGGGTTGGGTTAGGGTAAGCGTAAGGGTTAGGGTTACGGTTAGGTTTAGGCTTAGGCGTTAGGGGTAGGGTTAGGGTTATGGTTAGGTTTAGTGTTAGGGTTAGGGTAAGGGTAAGGGTTAGGTTTAGGGTTAGGGTTAGGGTAAGGGTTAGGGTTAGGGTTAGGGTTAGGGTTAAGGTTAGGGTCAGGGTTAGGGTAAGGGTAAGGATAAGGATTAGGGTTAGGGTTAGAGTTAGGGGTTAGGGTTAGTGTTAGGGTTAGGGTTAGGGTTAGCATTAAGGTTATGGTTAGGGTTAGGGTAAGGGTAAGGGTTAGGTTTAGGGTTAGGGTAAGGATTTGGCTTAGGGTTAGGGTTAGGGTAATAGGGTTATGGTTAGGGTAATCGTAAGGGTTAGGGTTAGGGTTAAGGTTAGGGTTAAGTTTAGGGTTACGGTTAGGGTTAAGGGTTAGGTTTAGGGTTAGGGTTAGTGTTAGGTTTAGGGTTATGGTAAAGGTAAGGGTTAGGGTAAGGGTTAGGGTTAGGTTTAGCGTTATGGTTAGAGTAAGGGTTAGAGTCAGGGTTAGGGTGAGGGTTAGGGTAGGTTTAAGGTTAGGGTTAGTGTTAGGGTTCAGGTTAGGGTAAGGGTATGGGTTAAGGTTATGGTTACCGTTAGGGTAAGGATTAGGGTTAGGGTTAGGGTAATGGTTAGGGTTAGGGTTAGGGTTAGGGTTAGGGTTAGCATTAAGGTTAGGGTTAGGGTTAGGATAAGGGTAAGGGTTAGGGTTATTGTTAGGGTGAGCGTTAGGTTTAGGGGCTAGGGTTAGGGTTAGGGTTAGGGATAGGTTTAGGGTTAGGGTTAGGGTAAGGGTAAGGGTTAGGGTTAGGGTTAGGGTTAGGTTTAGGGTTAGGGTTAGGGTAAGGGTAAGCGTTAGGGTTAGGGTTAGGGTTAGGGTTAAGGTTAGGGTTAGTGTTAGGGTTAGGGATAGGGTAAGTGTAAGTGTTAGGGTTAGGGTTAGGGTTAGGGTTAGGGTAAGGGTTAGGGTTAGGGTTAGGGTAAGGATTAGGCTTAGGGTTAGGGTTAGAGTAAGGGTTAGGGTTAGCGTTAGGGTTAGGGTTAGGGTTAGTTTAAGGGTAAAGGTTAGGGTAAGGATTAGGGTTAGGGGTTAGGGTTAGGTTTAGGGTAAGTGTAAGGGTAAGGTTTAGGTTTAGGTTTAGGGTTAGGTGTTAGGGTTAGGGTTAGTGTAAGGATTAGGCTTAGGGTTAGGGTTAGGGTAATAGTTAGGGTTATGGTTAGGGTAAACGTAAGGGTTAGGGTTAGGGTTAAGGTTAGGGTTAAGTTTAGGGTTACGGTTAGGGTTTAGGGTTAGGTTGAGGGTTAGGGTTAGTGTTAGGTTTAGGGTTATGGCAAAGGTAAGGGTTAGGGTAAGGATTAGGTTTAGGGGTTAGGGTTAGGGTTAGGGTAAGTGTAAGGGTAAGGTTTAGGTTTAGGTTTAGGGTTAGGTGTTAGGGTTAGGGTTAGTGTAAGGCTTAGGCTTAAGGTTAGGGTTAGGTTTAGGGTTAGGGTTAGGGTAGGGTTAGGGTAAGGGTAAGTGTTAGGGTGAGTGTTAGGGTTAGGGTTAGGGTAAGGGTTAGGTTAAGGGTAAGGGTTAGGGTTAGGATTAGGTTTAGGGTTAATGAAAGGGTAAGGGTTAGTGTTAGGGTTAGGGTAAGGATTAGGGTTATTGTTAGGGTTAGGGTAAGGATTAGGGTTAGAGTTTGGGAAAGGGTAAGTGTTAGGGTTAGGGTTAGGTTTAGGGTTATGGTTAGGGTTAGGGTAAGGGTTAGGTTTAGGGTAAGGGTTAGGGTTATGGTTAGGTTATGGTTAGGGTTCGGGTAAGGGTAAGGGTTAGAGTTAAGTTTAGGCTTGGGGTTAAGGTTAGGGTTAGGGTAAGGGTAAGGGTTAGGGTTAGGATTAGGTTTAGGGTAAGGTTTAGGGTTAGGGTTAGTGTAAGGGTTAGGTATAGGGTTAGGGTTAGGGTAAGGATTAATGTTAGGGTTAGGGTTAGGGTTAGGGTTAGGGTAAGGTTTATTGTTAGAGTTAAGGTTAGGGTTAGGTTTAGGGTTAGGGTTGGGTAAGGGTAAGGGTTAGGGTTAAGGTTAGGGTTAGGGTTACGGTTAGGGTAAGGATTAGGGTTAGAGTTAGGGTTAGGGTAAGGGTTAGGGTTGTGGTTAGGGTTAGGGTTAGGGTTAGGGATAGGGTAAGGGTAAGGGTTAGGGTTAGCGATAGGGTTAGGGTAAGGGTAAGGATTAGGGTTAGAGTTAGGGTAAGTGTAAGGGTTAGGGTTCGGGTGTGTGTTAGGGGTTAGAGTTAGGGTTAGGGTTAGGGTAAGGGTAAGGTTTAGGATTAGGGTTAGGGTTAGGGTTAGGGTTAATGTAAGTGTAAGGTTTAGGGTTAGGGATAGAGTTAGGGTTAGGGTAAGGGTTAGGTTTAGGTTTAGGGTAAGGGTAACATTTAGGGTTAGGGTTAGGGTTAGGGTTAGTGTTAGGGTAAGGGTAAGGGTTAGGGTTATTGTTACGGTTAGGGTTAGGGGTTAGAGTTAGGGTTATGTTTAGGGTTAGACATAGGGTTAGGTTTCGCGTTAGGGATAGGGTTAGGGTTAGGGAAAGGGTAGGGTTAGGGTAAGGGTAAGGGTTGTGGTTAGTGTTAGGGTTAGGGTAAGGGTTAGGGTTAGGGTTAGGGTTAGGGTAAGGATTAGGGTTAATGTTAATGTTAGGGAAAGTGTTAGGGTTAGAGTTAGGGTAAGCGTTAAGGTTAGGGTTAGGGTTAGGGTTAGGGTAAGGGGTTAGAGTTAGGGTTAGTGTTAGGGTTAGGTTTAGGCTTGTGGTTAAGGTTAGGGTTAGGGTTAGGGTAAGGGTAAGTGTTAGGGTTAGGGTAAGGGTAAGGGTTAGAGTTAGGGTTACGGTTAGTGTAAGGGTTAGGGTTAGGGTTAGGGTTAGGGTAAGGATGAGGGTTAGGGTTAGTGTTAGGGTAAGGGTTAGCATTATGGTTATGGTTAGGGTTAGGGTAAGTGTAAGTGTTAGGGTTAAGGTTAGGGTTAGGATTAGCATTAAGGTTATGGTTAGGGTTAGGGTAAGGGTAAGTGTTAGGTTTAGGGTTAGTGAAAGGGTTAGTGTTAGTGTTAGGGTTAGGGTTAGCATTATGGTTATGGTTAGGGTTAGGGTAAGTGTAAGTGTTAGGATTAGGGTTAGGGTTAGGGGTTAGGGTTAGGTTTAGTGTTAGGGTTAGGGTTAGGGTTAGGGTTAGGGATAGGGTTAGGTTAAGGGTAAGTGTTAGGGTTAGGGTTAGGGTTAGGGGTAGGGTAAGGTTTAGGGTAAGGGTAAGGTTTAATGTTAGGGTGAGGGTTATTGTTAGGGTTAGGTTTAGGGTAAGAGTTAGGGTAAGGGTTAAGTTTATGGTTAGGTTTAGGGTAAGGGTTAGGGTTAG
>JANJXV010000414.1:500000-535000 GCA_024803745.1 Megascapheus bottae
AGGTTAAGGGTTAGGGTTAGGGTTAGGGTAAGGTTAGGGTTAGGGTCACTTTTAGGGTTCTTGTAAAGGTAAGTGTTAGGGTTAGGGTTGGGCTTAGGGTTAGGGTTAGGGTAAGTGTTAGGGTTAGGGTTAGGGTTAAGGTTAGGGTTAGGGTTAGGGTTACGGTTAGGGTTAGGGTTAGGGTTTAGGGTTAGATTTAGTGTAAGGGAAAGGGTAAGGGTTAGGGTTAGGTTAGGGTAAGGGTTAGGTTTAGGGTAAGGGTTAGAGTTAGGGTTAAGTTTAGGGTTAGTTTTATGGTTAGGGTTAGGGTAAGGGTAAGGGTTAGTGTTAGGTTTATGTTTGGGGTTAAGATTAGGGTTAGGGTTAGTATAAGGGTAAGGGTAACTGTTAGGGTTAGGATTAAGGTTAGGGTAAAGTTTAGGGTTAGGGTAATGGTTAGGGTGAGCGTTAGGATTAGGGTTAGGGTTAGGGGATAGCGTTAGGGTTAGGGTTAGGGTAATGGTTAGGGTTAGCATAAGGTTTAGTTTGAGGGTTAGGGTTAGGGGTAGGGTTAGGGTTAGGTTTAGGGTTGGGGTTATGGTAAGGTTAAGACTTAGGGTTAGAGTTCGGGTTAGGTTTAGGGTTAGGGTTAGGGTTAAGGTTAGGGTAAGGGTAAGCGTTAGGGTTAGGGTTAGGGTTAGCTTTAGGGTTAGGGTTAGGGTAATGGTTAGAGTTAGGGTTAGGTTTAGGGTTAGGGTTGGGGTTAGGGTAAGGGTAAGTGTTAGGGCAGGGTTAAGGTTAGGGTTAGGATAAGGGTAAGGGAAGGGTAAGGGTTAGGGTTAGGGTTAGGGTTAGGTTTAGTGTTAGGGTTTCTGTTAGGTTTAGGGTTAGGGTTAGGGTAAGGGGAAGGGTTAGGTTTAGGGTTAGGTTTAGGGTTAGGGTTAGGGTTAGGTTTAGAGTTAGGGTTAGGGTTAAGTTTAGGGTTAGGGCTAGGGTAAGGGAAAGGGTTAGGGTTAGGTTTAGGGTTAGGATTAGGGTAAGGGTAAGTGTTAGGATTAGTGTTAGGGTTAAGGTTTCGGTTAGGGTTAGGCTGAGAGTTAGGTTAGGGGTAAGGGTTACAGTTAGGTTTAGGGTTAGGGATAGTGTTAGGGTTAGGGTAAGGGTTAGGTCAAGGGTAAGGGTTAGGGTTAGAGTTAAGGTTAGGGTTAGGGTTAGGGTAAGGGTTACGGTAGGGTTAGGGTTAGGGTAAGGATTAGGGTTAGGGTTAGGGTTAGGGTAAGGATTCGGGTTAGGGTTAGGGAAAGGGTAAGGGTTAGGGTTAGGGTTAGGGTTAGGGTTAGGGAAAGGATTAGGGTTAGGGTTAGGGTACGGGTTAGATTTTGGGTTAGTGTTAGCATTAGGGTTAGGGTTAAGTTTAGGGTAAGGGTAATGGTTAGGGTAAGTGTTAGGGTTAGGGTAAGGGTAAGGATTAGGTTTAGGGTTAGTGTTAGGGTTAGGGTTAGGTTTAGGGTTAGGGTTAGGGTAAGGGTAAGGCTTAGTGTTAGGGTTAGTGTTAGGGTTAGGGTTAAGGTTAGGGTTAGGGTTAGGGTATGGGTTAGATTTAGAGTTAGGGTTAGAGTTAGGGTAAGTGTTAGGGTTAGGGTAGGGTTAGGGTGAGGGTTACGATTAGAGAAAGGGTTAGGGATAGGCTTAGGGAAAGTATTAGATTTAGGGTTAGGGTTAGGTTTAGGGTAAGGGTTAGGGTTAGGGATAGGGTTAGGGTTAGGGTTAGGATTAGGGTAAGTATAAGGTTTAGGGTTAGGGTTAGAGTTAGGGTTAGGTTAAGCTAAGGGTAAGTGTTAGGGTTAGGGTTAGGGTAAGGGTTAGATTTATGGTTAGGGTTAGGGTTAGGGTAACGGTTAGGGTTAGGGTTAGGGTGAGGGTTAGATTTAGGTTTAGTGTTAGGGTTAGGGTAAGGTTTAGGGTTAGGTTTAGGGTTAGGGGTTAGGGTTAGGGTTAGGATCATGGTAAGTGTAAGGTTTAGGGTTAGGGTTAGGGTTAGTGTTAGGGTTAAGGTAAGTGTAAGGGTTAGGGTTAGGTTACGGTAAGGGTAAGGTTTAGGGTTAGGGTTAGGGTTAGGGTTAGGGTAAGGGTTAGGGGCAGGGTTAGGGTTAGGGTTAGGGTTAGTGTTAGGTTTAGGGTTAGGGTTAGGGTAAGGGTAAGGGTTAGGGTTTGGGTTAGGGTTAGCTTTAGGGTTATGGTTAGGGTTAGGGTAAGGGTTAGGGTTAGGGTTAGGGTTAGGGTTATTGTAAGGGATAGAGGTAGGGTAAGGGTTAGGGTTAGGGTTAGTTTTACGGTTAGGGTTAAGGTAAGGGTAAGGGTTAGGGTGAGGTTTAGGCTTGGGGATAAGGTTAGGGTTAGTGTTAGGGTAAGTGTAAGGGTTAGGGTTAGAGTTAGGTTTAGGGGTTAGGTTTAGGGTTAGGCTTAGGCTTAGGGTAAGGGTTAGGGATAGGGTTAGGGTAAGAGTATGGTTTAGGGTTAGGGTTAGGGTTAAGGTAAGGGTAAGGTTTAGGGTTAGGGTTAGGGTTTGATTCCGGTTAGGGTTAGAGTAAGGATAAGATTTAGGTTAAGGGTTAGGGTTAGGGTAAGGGTAAGTGTTAGGGTTAGGGTTAGGTTTAGTGTTAGGGTTAGGGTTAGCGTCATTTTTATGGTTAGGGTTAGGGTAAGGGTAATGGTTAGAGTTAGGGTTAGGGTTAGGGTTAGGTTTAAGGTTAGGGTAATGGTTAGGGTTAGGGTTAGGGATAGTGTTAGGGGTTAGGGTTAGTGTTAGGGTTAGAGTTAGGGTAAGGGTAAGGTTTAGTGTTAGGTTTAGGGTTAGGGGTTAGGGTTAGGGTTAGGGTTAGGGTTAGGGTAAGGGTAAGGGTAAAGGTTAAGGTTAGGGTTAGGGTTAGGGTTAGGGTATGGGTTAGGTTTAAGTTAAGGGTTAGGGTTAGGGTTAGGGTTAGGTTTATGATTAGGGTTAGGGTAAGGGTAAGGGTTAGGGTTAGGTTCAGGGTTGGGGTTAAGGTTAGGGTTAGGGTTAGGTTAAGTGTAATCATTAGGGTCATTGTTAGGGTAAGGGTAAGGGTTAGGGTTAGGGTTAGAGTTAAGGTAAGGCTAAGGGTTAGGGTTACGGTTAGTGTTAGGGGTTAGGGTTAGGGTTAGAGTAAGCGTTAGGGTTAGTGTTAGGTAAGGGTAAGTGTTAGGGTTAGGGTTATGGTTATGGTTAGGTTTGGGATTAAGGTTAGAGTTAGGGTTAGGGTTAGGCTAAGGGTTAGGGTAAGGGTAAGTGTTAGGGTTAGGATTAGGCTTAGGGTTAGGGTTCGGGTAAGGGTTAGGGTTAGGGTTAGGGTTAGGGTAAGGTTTAGGGTTAGGGTTAGGGTAAGGGTTATGGTTAAGGTTAGGGTTAGATAAGGGTAAGTGTTAGGGTTAGAGTTATGGTTAAGGTTAGGGTAAGTGTAAGGGTTAGGGTTACGGTTAGGGTTAGGTTTAGGTTTGGGGTTAGGGTTATTGTTAGGTTTAGGGTTATGGTTAGGTTCAGGGTAATGGTTAGGGTTAGGGTTAGGGTTAGGTTTAGGTTAGGTTAAGGGTTAGGGTTAGGTTTAGGGATAGGGTTAGGGGTTAGGTTTAGGGTTAAGTTTAGGTTAAGAGTTAGGTTAAGTGTAAGGTTAGGGTTAGGGTTAGGGTAAGGTTAGGGTTAGGGTCAGGTTTTGGGTTCGGGTATGGGTAAGTGTTAGGGTTAGGGTTAGGCATAGGGTTAGGGTTAAGGTTAGGGGTTAGAGTTAGGGTTAGGGTTAGGGTTAAGGTAAGGGTAAGGTTTTGGGTTAGAGTTAGGGGTAGGGTTAGGCATTAGGGTTACGGTTAGGGTTAGGGTAAGGGTAAGGTTTAGGGTTAGGTTAGGGTTAGGTTTGGTGTTATGGTTAGGGTAAGGGTAAGGATTAGGTTTAGGGTTAGGGTTACTTTTAGGGTTAGGGTTAGGGTTAGGGTAAGGGTAAGGGTTAGGGTTACGGTTAGGGTTAGGGTTAGGGTTAGGCTAAGGGTTAGGGTTAGGGTTAGGGTTAGGGTTAGGGTAAGCATTAAGTTTAGGATTAGGGTTAGTGTAAGTGTAAGGGTTAGGGTTATGGTTAGGGGTTAGGGTTAGGGTTAGGTTTAGGTTTAGGGTTAGGGTAAGGGTAAGGGTAAGGTTTAGGTTTAGAGTTAGGATTAGGGATAGGGCTAAGGGTAGGGTTAGGCTTAGGGTAAGGGTAAGGGCTAGGGTTAGGGTTAGGGTTAGGGAAAGGGTAAGGGTTAGGGTTAGAGTTAGGGTTAAGTTTAGGTTTAGGGTTAGCATTAGGTTAGGGTTAGGGTTAGGGTAAAGTTAAGGGTTAGGGTTAGGCTAAGGGTTAGGGTTAGGGTATGGATCAGAGTTAGGGTTAGTGTAAAGTTTAGGGTTACCGTTAGGGTTAGGGTCAGTATTAGGGTTAGGGTTAGGGTTAGGGAAAGGGTAAGTGTTAGGGTTAAGTTTAGGTTTAGGGTTAGCATTAGGTTAGGGTTAGGGTTAGGGTAAGGTTAAGGGTTAGGGTTAGGCTAAGGGTTAGGGTTAGGGTATGGATCAGAGTTAGGGTTAGTGTAAAGTTTAGGGTTACCGTTAGGGTTAGGGTCAGTATTAGGGTTAGGATTAGGGTTAGGTTAAGGGTAAGGGTTAGGATTAGTGTTAGGGTTATGTTTATGGATATGGTTAGTGTAAGGGTAAGGGTTAGGGTTAGGGTTAGGTTATGGGTAAGGGTTTCGGTTAGGGTTAGGGTTAGGCTTAAGATTAGGGTTAGGGTTAGGGTAAGGGTAAGGGTTAGGGTTAGGGTTAGGGTTAGCATAAAGGTTACGGTTCCGGTTAGGGTTAGGGGTTAGATTTAGGGTTAGGGTTAGGGTTTCTGTTAGGTTTATTTTTGGGGTTAAGTTTGGGGTTAGGGTTAGTGTAAGGTTAAGGGTTAGGGTTAGGGTAAGGTAAGGGTTAGGGTTAGGGTTAGGTTTTTGTAAGGCTTAGGGTTAGGGTTAGGGTTAGGGTAAGATTTGGGTTAGGGTTAGTGTTAGTGTAAGGGTTAGGGTTAGGGTTAGTGTTTGGGTTAGCATTAAGGTTAGGGTTAGGGTTAGGGTAAGGGTAAGGTTTAGGGTTAGGGTTAGGGGTTAGAGTTAGTTTTAGTGTTAGGTTTAGGGTTAGGGTTAGGTTTAGGGTTAGGATTAGGGTTAGGGTAAGGGTAAGTGTTAGGGTTAGGGTTAGGGTTAGGATAGGGGTAAGGGTTAAGATTAGGTTTAGGTTTAGGGTTAGGGTTAGGGTTAGGGTTAGAGTTAGGGTTAGAGTAAGGTTAGGGTTAGGGTCAGGGTTAGGGTTAGGGTAAGGGTAAGTTTTACGTTTAGGTTTTGGCTTAGGGTTAGGGTTAGGGATAGGGTAAGGGTAAGGGTTAGGGTTAGGTTTAGGGTTAGGGTTTAGGGTTAGGGTTAGAGTAAGGGTTAGGGTTAGCGTTAGGGTTAGGTTTAGGGTTAGGGTTAGGTTAAGGGTAAGAGCAAGGTTTAGGGTTAGGGTTAGGGTTAGGTTTAGGGAAAGGGTAAGGGTTTGGGTTAGGGTTAGTGTTAGGGGTAGGGTAAGGTTTAGGGTTAGGGTTAGCGTAAGGGTTAGGGTTAGCGTTAGTGTTAGCATTAAGGTTAGGGTTAGGGATAGGGTAAGGGAAAGGGTTAGGGTTAGGTTTAGGGTTAGGGTAAGGGTTAGGGTTAGTGTTAGGCTTAGGGTTAATGTTAGGCTTTGGATTAGGGTAAGGGTAAGGGGTATGGTTAGGGGTAGGGGTTAGGGTTAGTGTTAGGGTTAGGGTAAGGGTAAGGTTTAGGGTTAGGGTTAGTGTTAGAGTTCGGGTTAGTGTTACGGTTAAGGTAAGTGTAAGGGTTAGGGTTAGGGTTAGGGTAAGGTTTAGGGTTAGGGTTAGGATTAGGGTAAGGGTAAGGGTTAGGGTTAAGGTTCAGGTTAGGGTTAGGGTAAGGTTTAGGGTAAGGTTTAGGGTTAGGGTAAGGGTTAGTGTTAGGGTTAGGGTTAGGTTTAGGGTTAGGGTCAAGGTTTGGGTTAGGGTTAGGGTTAGGGTAAGGGTTAGGTTTGGGGTTAGGGTTAGGGTTAGGGTTAGGGTTAGGTTTAGGCTTAGGGGTAGGGAAAGCGGAAGGTTTAGGTTTAGGTTTAGGGTTAGGTTTAGGGTTAGGGTTAGTGTTAGTTTTAGGGTTAGGGTTAGGGTAAGGGTAAGGGTTAGCGTTTGGATTAGGGGTAGGTTTAATGTTAGGGTTAGGGTTTGGGTTAGGGTTAGCATTAGGGTTAGGGTTAGGGTTAGGGTAAGGGTAAGAGTTAGGGTTAGGATTAGGGTTAGGGTAAGGGTAAGTGTTAGGGTTAGTGTTAAGGTTAGGTTTACGATATGGGTAAGGGTAAACTTAAGGGCTAGTCTGAGTGTTAGGGTTAGGTTTAGAGTTAGGGTTAGTGTTAGGTTTAGGCTTAGGGTTAGGGAAAGGGAAAGGGTTAGGTTTAGGTTTAGGGTTAGGTTTAGGGTTAGGGTTAGAGTTAGGTTTAGAGTTAGGGTTAGGGTTAGGTTTAGGATTAATTTTAGGTTAAGGGAAAGGATTAGGGTTAGGGTTAGGATTAGGGTAAGGGTTAGTGTAAGGGGAAGGGTTGGGGTGAGGGTTAGGGTTAGGGTAAGGGTAAGTGTTAGGGTTAGGATTAGGCTTAGGGTTAGGGTTCGGGTAAGGGTTAGGGTTAGGGTTAGGGTTAGGGTAAGGTTTAGGGTTAGGGTTAGGGTAAGGGTTATGGTTAAGGTTAGGGTTAGATAAGGGTAAGTGTTAGGGTTAGAGTTATGGTTAAGGTTAGGGTAAGTGTAAGGGTTAGGGTTACGGTTAGGGTTAGGTTTAGGTTTGGGGTTAGGGTTATTGTTAGGTTTAGGGTTATGGTTAGGTTCAGGGTAATGGTTAGGGTTAGGGTTAGGGTTAGGTTTAGGTTAGGTTAAGGGTTAGGGTTAGGTTTAGGGATAGGGTTAGGGGTTAGGTTTAGGGTTAAGTTTAGGTTAAGAGTTAGGTTAAGTGTAAGGTTAGGGTTAGGGTTAGGGTAAGGTTAGGGTTAGGGTCAGGTTTTGGGTTCGGGTATGGGTAAGTGTTAGGGTTAGGGTTAGGCATAGGGTTAGGGTTAAGGTTAGGGGTTAGAGTTAGGGTTAGGGTTAGGGTTAAGGTAAGGGTAAGGTTTTGGGTTAGAGTTAGGGGTAGGGTTAGGCATTAGGGTTACGGTTAGGGTTAGGGTAAGGGTAAGGTTTAGGGTTAGGTTAGGGTTAGGTTTGGTGTTATGGTTAGGGTAAGGGTAAGGATTAGGTTTAGGGTTAGGGTTACTTTTAGGGTTAGGGTTAGGGTTAGGGTAAGGGTAAGGGTTAGGGTTACGGTTAGGGTTAGGGTTAGGGTTAGGCTAAGGGTTAGGGTTAGGGTTAGGGTTAGGGTTAGGGTAAGCATTAAGTTTAGGATTAGGGTTAGTGTAAGTGTAAGGGTTAGGGTTATGGTTAGGGGTTAGGGTTAGGGTTAGGTTTAGGTTTAGGGTTAGGGTAAGGGTAAGGGTAAGGTTTAGGTTTAGAGTTAGGATTAGGGATAGGGCTAAGGGTAGGGTTAGGCTTAGGGTAAGGGTAAGGGCTAGGGTTAGGGTTAGGGTTAGGGAAAGGGTAAGGGTTAGGGTTAGAGTTAGGGTTAAGTTTAGGTTTAGGGTTAGCATTAGGTTAGGGTTAGGGTTAGGGTAAAGTTAAGGGTTAGGGTTAGGCTAAGGGTTAGGGTTAGGGTATGGATCAGAGTTAGGGTTAGTGTAAAGTTTAGGGTTACCGTTAGGGTTAGGGTCAGTATTAGGGTTAGGGTTAGGGTTAGGGAAAGGGTAAGTGTTAGGGTTAAGTTTAGGTTTAGGGTTAGCATTAGGTTAGGGTTAGGGTTAGGGTAAGGTTAAGGGTTAGGGTTAGGCTAAGGGTTAGGGTTAGGGTATGGATCAGAGTTAGGGTTAGTGTAAAGTTTAGGGTTACCGTTAGGGTTAGGGTCAGTATTAGGGTTAGGATTAGGGTTAGGTTAAGGGTAAGGGTTAGGATTAGTGTTAGGGTTATGTTTATGGATATGGTTAGTGTAAGGGTAAGGGTTAGGGTTAGGGTTAGGTTATGGGTAAGGGTTTCGGTTAGGGTTAGGGTTAGGCTTAAGATTAGGGTTAGGGTTAGGGTAAGGGTAAGGGTTAGGGTTAGGGTTAGGGTTAGCATAAAGGTTACGGTTCCGGTTAGGGTTAGGGGTTAGATTTAGGGTTAGGGTTAGGGTTTCTGTTAGGTTTATTTTTGGGGTTAAGTTTGGGGTTAGGGTTAGTGTAAGGTTAAGGGTTAGGGTTAGGGTAAGGTAAGGGTTAGGGTTAGGGTTAGGTTTTTGTAAGGCTTAGGGTTAGGGTTAGGGTTAGGGTAAGATTTGGGTTAGGGTTAGTGTTAGTGTAAGGGTTAGGGTTAGGGTTAGTGTTTGGGTTAGCATTAAGGTTAGGGTTAGGGTTAGGGTAAGGGTAAGGTTTAGGGTTAGGGTTAGGGGTTAGAGTTAGTTTTAGTGTTAGGTTTAGGGTTAGGGTTAGGTTTAGGGTTAGGATTAGGGTTAGGGTAAGGGTAAGTGTTAGGGTTAGGGTTAGGGTTAGGATAGGGGTAAGGGTTAAGATTAGGTTTAGGTTTAGGGTTAGGGTTAGGGTTAGGGTTAGAGTTAGGGTTAGAGTAAGGTTAGGGTTAGGGTCAGGGTTAGGGTTAGGGTAAGGGTAAGTTTTACGTTTAGGTTTTGGCTTAGGGTTAGGGTTAGGGATAGGGTAAGGGTAAGGGTTAGGGTTAGGTTTAGGGTTAGGGTTTAGGGTTAGGGTTAGAGTAAGGGTTAGGGTTAGCGTTAGGGTTAGGTTTAGGGTTAGGGTTAGGTTAAGGGTAAGAGCAAGGTTTAGGGTTAGGGTTAGGGTTAGGTTTAGGGAAAGGGTAAGGGTTTGGGTTAGGGTTAGTGTTAGGGGTAGGGTAAGGTTTAGGGTTAGGGTTAGCGTAAGGGTTAGGGTTAGCGTTAGTGTTAGCATTAAGGTTAGGGTTAGGGATAGGGTAAGGGAAAGGGTTAGGGTTAGGTTTAGGGTTAGGGTAAGGGTTAGGGTTAGTGTTAGGCTTAGGGTTAATGTTAGGCTTTGGATTAGGGTAAGGGTAAGGGGTATGGTTAGGGGTAGGGGTTAGGGTTAGTGTTAGGGTTAGGGTAAGGGTAAGGTTTAGGGTTAGGGTTAGTGTTAGAGTTCGGGTTAGTGTTACGGTTAAGGTAAGTGTAAGGGTTAGGGTTAGGGTTAGGGTAAGGTTTAGGGTTAGGGTTAGGATTAGGGTAAGGGTAAGGGTTAGGGTTAAGGTTCAGGTTAGGGTTAGGGTAAGGTTTAGGGTAAGGTTTAGGGTTAGGGTAAGGGTTAGTGTTAGGGTTAGGGTTAGGTTTAGGGTTAGGGTCAAGGTTTGGGTTAGGGTTAGGGTTAGGGTAAGGGTTAGGTTTGGGGTTAGGGTTAGGGTTAGGGTTAGGGTTAGGTTTAGGCTTAGGGGTAGGGAAAGCGGAAGGTTTAGGTTTAGGTTTAGGGTTAGGTTTAGGGTTAGGGTTAGTGTTAGTTTTAGGGTTAGGGTTAGGGTAAGGGTAAGGGTTAGCGTTTGGATTAGGGGTAGGTTTAATGTTAGGGTTAGGGTTTGGGTTAGGGTTAGCATTAGGGTTAGGGTTAGGGTTAGGGTAAGGGTAAGAGTTAGGGTTAGGATTAGGGTTAGGGTAAGGGTAAGTGTTAGGGTTAGTGTTAAGGTTAGGTTTACGATATGGGTAAGGGTAAACTTAAGGGCTAGTCTGAGTGTTAGGGTTAGGTTTAGAGTTAGGGTTAGTGTTAGGTTTAGGCTTAGGGTTAGGGAAAGGGAAAGGGTTAGGTTTAGGTTTAGGGTTAGGTTTAGGGTTAGGGTTAGAGTTAGGTTTAGAGTTAGGGTTAGGGTTAGGTTTAGGATTAATTTTAGGTTAAGGGAAAGGATTAGGGTTAGGGTTAGGATTAGGGTAAGGGTTAGTGTAAGGGGAAGGGTTGGGGTGAGGGTTAGGGTTAGGGTGAGGGTTAGGGTTAGGGTGAGCGATAGGGTAATGGTTATGGTTAGGGTTAGGGTTAGGTTAAGGATTAGGGTTAGTGTTAGGGTAAGGGTCAGGATTCCGGTTAGGGTTAGGGAAAGGGTAAGGGTTAGGGTTGGGGTTAGGGTTAGGGAAAGTATTAGGGTTAGGGTTAGGGTTAGGGTTAGGGTAAGGGTTAGGTTTGGGTTAGGGTTAGCATTAGGCTTAGGGTTAGGGTTAGGTTAGGGTAAGGGTAAGGGTTAGGGTTAGGTTTAGTGTTAGGGTAAGGGTAAGGGTTAGGGTTAGGGTTAGGGTTAGGGTTAGGTTTAGGGTTAGGTTTAGGGTTAGTGTTAGGGTTAGGGGTTAGGGTTAGGGTTAGGTTTAGGGTTAGGGTTAGGGTTAGGGTAAGGGTAGTGTTAGGGTTAGGGTTAGGGTTAGGGTTAGGGTAAGTGTACGGGTTAGGGTTAGGGATAGTGTTAGGGTAAGGGTAAGGGTTAGGGTTAGGGTTAGGGTTAGGGTTAGGGTTCCGTTTAGGGAAGGGTTAGGTTAAGCTTAAGTCTTAGGTTAGGGTTAGTGTTAGGGTTAGGGTTAAGGTTAGGGTTAGGGTTAGGGTAAAGGTAAGGGTTAGGGTTAGGGTTAGGGTTAGGGTTAGGGGTTAGGTTTAGGGTTAGGGTTAGGATTCGGGTAAGGGTAAGGTTTAGGGGTAGGGTTAGTGTTAGGGTTAAGGTAAGGGCAAGGGTTAGGGTTAGTTTAAGGGTTAGGGTTAGGTTTAGGGTAAGGATAAGTTTTAGCGTTAGGGTTAGGGTAAGGGTTAGGTTTAGGTTTAGGTTTAGGGTTAGGGTTAGTGTTAGTTTTGGGGTTAGGGTTAGGGTAAGGGTAAGGGTTAGCGTTAGGGTTAGGGGTAGTTTTAATGTCAGGGTTAGGGTTTGGGTTAGGGTTAGGGGTTAGGGTTAGGGTTAGGGTTGGGGTAGGGTTAGGGTTAGGGTTAGGGTTAGGGTTAGAGTAAGGGTAGTGTTAGGGTTAGGGTTAGGGTAATGGTTAGGGTTAGGGTTAGGGTTAGAGTTAGGGGTTAGGGTTAGGGTTAGGGTTAGGATTCGGGTAAGGTTAAGGTTTAAGGTTCGGTTTAGTTAGGGTTAAGGTAAGGGTAAGGGTTAGGGTTAGGGTTAGGGTAAGGGCTAGGGTTAGGTTAAGGTAAGTGTAAGGTTTAGGGTTAGGGTTAGGATTAGGGTTAGGGTAAGGGTTAGGGTTAGGGTTAGTGTTAGTGTTAGGTTTAGGGTTAGGGTTAGTGTAAGGTTAAGGGTTAGGGTTAGGGTTATGGTTAGGTTTAGGGTTAGGGTTAGGGTTAGGGTGAGGGTAGGGTTACGGTTAAGGTTAGGGTTAGCGTTAGGGTAAGGCTTAGGGTTAGAGTAAGGGTTAGGGTTAGGGTTAGGTTTAGGGTTAGGTTTAGGGTAAGGGTAAGGGTTAGGGTTATTGTTAGGGTTAGAGTTAGGGTTTAGGGTTAGGGTTAGGGTTAGGATTCGGGTAAGGTTAAGGTTTAAGTTTAGGGTTAAGGTAAGGGTAAGGGTTAGGGTTAGGGTTAGGGTAAGGGCTAGGGTTAGGTTAGGGTAACTGTAAGGTTTAGGGTTAGGGTTAGAATTAGGGTTAGGGTAAGGGTTAGGGTTCGGTTTAGTGTTAGTGTTAGGTTCAGGGTTAGGGTTAGTGTAAGGTTAAGGGTTAGGGTTAGGGTTAGGTTTAGGTTTAGGGTTAGGGTTAGGGTTAGGGTAAGGGTAGGGTTACGGTTAAGGTTAGGGTTAGGGTTAGGGTAAGTTTTAGGGTTAGGGTAAGGGTTAGGGTTAGAGTTAGGTTTACGGTTAGGGTTAGGGTAAGGGTAAGGGTTAGGGTTAGGTTTAGGCTTGGGGTTAAGTTTAGGGTTAGGGTAGGGTAAGTGTAAAGGTTTGGGTTAGGGTTAGGGAAAGGGTTATGGTTAGGCTTACGGGTTAGAGATAGGGTTAGGGTTAGGGTTAGGGTTACAGTAAGGGTTAGGGTTAGGGTAAGGGTAAGGTTTATGGTTAGGGTTAGGGTTAGGGTAAGGGTTAGGTTTAGGGTTAGTGTTAGGGTAAAAATTAGGGTTAGGGTTAGTGTTACTGTAAGGTTTAGGGTTAAGGTTAGGGTTAGGTTTAGCATTAAGGTTAGGGTTAGTGTTAGGGAAAGGGTAAGGGTTAGGATTAGGATTAGGGTTAGAATTAGGGGTTATAGTTAGTGATAGGGCTAGCGTTAGTGCTAGGGTTAGGTTTAGGGTTAGGGTCAGGGTTAGGGTTAGGGTTAGTGTTAGGGTTAGGGTAAGGGAAAGGGTTAGGGTTAGGTTAGGTTAAGGGTTAGGGTTAGGGTTAGGGTAAGGTTAGAGTTATGGTCAGGTTTAGGGTTCGGGTAAGGGTAAGTGTTAGGGTTAGGGTTAGGCTTAGGGTTAGGATTAGGGTTAGGGTTATGGTAAGTGTTAGGGTTAGGGTTAAGGTTAAGGTTAGGGTTAGGGTTAGGGTTAGGGGTTAGGGTTAGGTTTAGTGTTAGGGTTAGGGTAAGGGTTAGGGTTAGGGTTAGGTTTAGAGTTAGGGTTAGGGTTAGGTTTAGGATTAGTTTCAGGTTAAGGGAAAGGATAAGGGTTAGGGTTAGGTTTAGGGTAAGGGTTAGTGTAAGGGGAAGGGTTAGGGTTAGGGTTAGGGTTAGGTTTAGAGTTAGGGTTAGGGTTAGGTTTAGGATTAGTTTTAGTTTAAGGGAAAGGGTTAGGGTTAGGGTTAGGTTTAGGGTTAGGGTTAGGGTTAGGTGTTAGGGTTAGGGTTAGGGTTTGGGTAGGGTAAGGGTTAGGGTTAGGGTTAGGGTTAGGGTTAGAGTAAGGGCAGTGTTAGGGTTAGGGTTAGGGTAAGGGTTAGGGTTAGGGTTAGGGTTAGAGTTAGGGGTTAGGGTTAGGGTTAGGGTTAGGATTCGGGTAAGGGTAAGGTTTAAGGTTAGTGTTAAGGTTACGGTTAAGGTAAGGGTAAGGGTTAGGGTTAGGGTAAGGGCTAGGGTTAGGTTAGGGTAAGTGTAAGGTTTAGGGTTAGGGTTAGGATTAGGGTTAGGGTAAGGGTTAGGGTTAGGGATAGTGTTAGTTTTAGGTTCAGGGTTAGGGGTAGTGTAAGGTTAAGGGTTAGGGTTAGGGTTAGGGTTAGGTTTAGGGTTAGGGTTAGGGTTAGGGTAAGGGTAGGGTTAGGGTTAGGGTTAGGGTTAGGGTAAGGATTAGGGTTAGGGTTAGGGTTAGGGTAAGGGTTAGGGTTAGGGTTAGGGTAAGGATTAGGTTTAGGTGTTAGGTTTAGGGTTAGGGTTAGGGTTAGTTTTAAGTAAGGGTTAAATTTAGGGTAAGGGTAAGGGTAAGGGTTAGGGTTAGGGTTAGAGGTAGGGTTAGGGTTAAGGGTAAGGTTAGGGTTAGGGTTAGGGTAAGGGTAAGGATTAGGCTTAGTGTTAGGGTTAGGTTTAAAGTTAGGGTTAGTGTTAGGGTTAGGGTTAGTGTTAGGGAAAGGGTAAGGGTTAGGGTTAGGGTTAGGGTAAGGTTTAGGTTTGGGTTAGGGTTAGCATTAGGGTTAGGGTTAGGGTTAGGGTAGGGTAAGGGTAAGGGTTAGGGTTAGTTTTAGTGTTAGGGTAATGGTAAGGGTTAGGGTTAGGGTTAGGGTTAGGGTTAGGTTTAGGGTTAGGTTTAGGGTTAGTGTTAGGGTTAGGGGTTAGGGTTAGGGTTAGGTTTAGGGTTAGGGTTAAGGTTAGGGTAAGGGTAGTGTTAGGGTTAGGCTTAGGGTTAGGGTTAGGGTAAGGTTTAGGGTTAGGGTAAGGGTTAGGGTTAGGTTACGGTTAGGGTTAGTGTAAGGGTAAGGGTTAGGGTTAGGTTTAGGCTTGGGGTTAAGTTTAGGGTTAGGGTAGGGTAAGTGTAAAGGTTAGGGTTAGGGTTAGGGAAAGGGTTATGGTTAGGCTTACGGGTTAGAGATAGGGTTAGGGTTAGGGTTAGGGTTACAGTAAGGGTTAGGGTTAGGTTAAGGGTAAGGTTTATGGTTAGGGTTAGGGTTAGGGTAAGGGTTAGGTTTAGGGTTAGGGTTAGGGTAAGGGTTAGGTTTGGGTTAGGGTTAGCATTAGGGTTAGGGTTACGGTTAGGGTTAGGGTAAGGGTAAGGGTTAGGATTAGGTTTAGTGTTAGGGTAAGGGTTAGGGTTAGGGTTAGGGTTAGGGTTAGGGTTAGGTTTAGGGTTAGTGTTAGGGTTAGGGGTTAGGGTTAGGGTTAGGTTTAGGGTTAGAGTTAGGGTTAGGGTAAGGGTAGGGTTAGGGTTAGTGTTAGGGTTAGGGTTAGGGTAAGTGTACGGGTTAGGGTTAGGGATAGTGTTAGGGTAAGGGTAAGGGTTAGGGTTAGGGTTAGGGTTAGGGTTAGGGTTCCATTTAGGGTAGAGGATAGGTTAAGCTTAAGTCTTAGGTTAGGGTTAGTGTTAGGGTTAGGGTTAAGGTTAGGGTTAGGGTTAGGGTAAAGGTAAGGGTTAGGGTTAGGGTTAGGGTTAGGGTTAGGGGTTAGGTTTAGGGTTAGGGTTAGGATTCGGGTAAGGGTAAGGTTTAGGGGTAGGGTTAGGTTTAGGGTTAAGGTAAGGGCAAGGGTTAGGGTTAGGGTTAGGGTTAGGGTAAGAGTTAGAATTAGGTTTAGGGTAAGGGTAAGTTTTAGGGTTAGGGTTAGGGTAAGGGTTACGTTTAGGTTTAGGTTTAGGGTTAGGGTTAGTGTTAGTTTTAGGGTTAGGGTTATGGTAAGGGTAAGTGTTAGCGTTAGGGTTAGGGGTAGGTTTAATGTTAGGGTTAGAGTTTGGGTTAGGGTTAGCATTAGGGTTAGGGTTAGGGTTAGGGTAAGGGTAAGGGTTAGGGTTAGGGTTAGGGTTAGGGTAAGGGTAAGGTTTAGGGTTAGGGTTAGGGTTAGGGTTAGGTTTAGGGTTAGGTTTAGGGTTAGGGTTAGGTGATAGGGTTAGGGTTAGGGTTAGGGTTAGGGTTAGAGTAAGGGTAGTGTTAGGGTTAGGGTTAGGGTAAGGGTTAGGGTTAGGGTTAGGGTTAGAGTTAGGGGTTAGGGTTAAGCTTAGGGTTAGGATTCGGGTAAGGGTAAGGTTTAAGGTTAGGGTTAAGGTTAGGGTTAAGGTAAGGGTAAGGGTTAGGGTTAGGGTAAGGGCTAGGTTTAGGTTAGGGTAAGTGTAAGGTTTAGGGTTAGGGTTAGGATTAGGGTTAGGGTAAGGGTTAGGGTTAGGGTTAGTGTTAGTGTTAGGATCAGGGTTAGGGTTAGTGTAAGGTTAAGGGTTAGGGTTAGGGTTAGGTTTAGGGTTAGGGTTAGGATTAGGGTTATGGTTAGGGTTAGGCTTAGGGTTAGGGTTAGGGTTAGGGTTAGGGTTAGGGTTTGGGTAGGGTTAGGGTTAGGGTTAGGGTTAGGGTTAGGGTTAGGGTTAGAGTAAGGGCAGTGTTAGGGTTAGGGTTAGGGTAAGGGTTAGGGTTAGGGTTAGGGTTAGAGTTAGGGGTTAGGGTTAGGGTTAGGGTTAGGATTCGGGTAAGGGTAAAGTTTAAGGTTAGGGTTAAGGTTACGGTTAAGGTAAGGGTAAGGGTTAGGGTTAGGGTAAGGGCTAGGGTTAGGTTAGGGTAAGTGTAAGGTTTAGGGTTAGGGTTAGGATTAGGGTTAGGGTAAGGGTTAGGGTTAGGGATAGTGTTAGTGTTAGGTTCAGGGTTAGGGGTAGTGTAAGGTTAAGGGTTAGGGTTAGGGTTAGGGTTAGGGAAAGGGTAAGGGTTTGGGTTAGGGTTAGTGTTAGGGGTAGGGTAAGGTTTAGGGTTAGGGTTAGCGTAAGGGTTAGGGTTAGCGTTAGTGTTAGCATTAAGGTTAGGGTTAGGGGTAGGGTAAGGGAAAGGGTTAGGGTTAGGTTTAGGGTTAGGGTAAGGGTTAGGGTTAGTGTTAGGCTTAGGGTTAATGTTAGGCTTTGGATTAGGGTAAGGGTAAGGGGTATGGTTAGGGGTAGGGGTTAGGGTTAGTGTTAGGGTTAGGGTAAGGGTAAGGTTTAGGGTTAGGGTTAGTGTTAGAGTTCGGGTTAGTGTTACGGTTAAGGTAAGTGTAAGGGTTAGGGTTAGGGTTAGGGTAAGGTTTAGGGTTAGGGTTAGGATTAGGGTAAGGGTAAGGGTTAGGGTTAAGGTTCAGGTTAGGGTTAGGGTAAGGTTTAGGGTAAGGTTTAGGGTTAGGGTAATGGTAAGGGTTAGGGTTAGGGTTAGGTTTAGGGTTAGGGTCAAGGTTTGGGTTAGGGTTAGGGTTAGGGTAAGGGTTAGGTTTGGGGTTAGGTTTAGGGTTAGGGTTAGGGTTAGGGTTAGGGTTAGGTTTAGGCTTAGGGGTAGGGAAAGCGAAAGGTTTAGGTTTAGGTTTAGGGTTAGGTTTAGGGTTAGGGTTAGTGTTAGTTTTAGGGTTAGGGTTAGGGTAAGGGTAAGGGTTAGCGTTTGGATTAGGAGTAGGTTTAATGTTAGGGTTAGGGTTTGGGTTAGGGTTAGCATTAGGGTTAGGGTTAGGGTTAGGGTAAGGGTAAGAGTTAGGGTTAGGATTAGGGTTAGGGTAAGGGTAAGTGTTAGGGTTAGTGTTAAGGTTAGGTTTACGATATGGGTAAGGGTAAACTTAAGGGCTAGTCTGAGTGTTAGGGTTAGGTTTAGAGTTAGGGTTAGTGTTAGGTTTAGGCTTAGGGTTAGGGAAAGGGAAAGGGTTAGGTTTAGGTTTAGGGTTAGGTTTAGGGTTAGGGTTAGAGTTAGGTTTAGAGTTAGGGTTAGGGTTAGGTTTAGGATTAATTTTAGGTTAAGGGAAAGGATTAGGGTTAGGGTTAGGATTAGGGTAAGGGTTAGTGTAAGGGGAAGGGTTGGGGTGAGGGTTAGGGTTAGGGTGAGGGTTAGGGTTAGGGTGAGCGATAGGGTAATGGTTATGGTTAGGGTTAGGGTTAGGTTAAGGATTAGGGTTAGTGTTAGGGTAAGGGTCAGGATTCCGGTTAGGGTTAGGGAAAGGGTAAGGGTTAGGGTTGGGGTTAGGGTTAGGGAAAGTATTAGGGTTAGGGTTAGGGTTAGGGTTAGGGTAAGGGTTAGGTTTGGGTTAGGGTTAGCATTAGGCTTAGGGTTAGGGTTAGGTTAGGGTAAGGGTAAGGGTTAGGGTTAGGGTTAGGGTTAGGGTTAGGTTTAGGGTTAGGTTTAGGGTTAGTGTTAGGGTTAGGGGTTAGGGTTAGGGTTAGGGTTAGTGTTAAGGTTAGGGGTTAGGGTTAGGGTTAGGTTTAGGGTTAGGGTTAGGGTTAGGGTAAGGGTAGTGTTAGGGTTAGGGTTAGGGTTAGGGTTAGGGTAAGTGTACGGGTTAGGGTTAGGGATAGTGTTAGGGTAAGGGTAAGGGTTAGGGTTAGGGTTAGGGTTAGGGTTAGGGTTCCGTTTAGGGAAGGGTTAGGTTAAGCTTAAGTCTTAGGTTAGGGTTAGTGTTAGGGTTAGGGTTAAGGTTAGGGTTAGGGTTAGGGTAAAGGTAAGGGTTAGGGTTAGGGTTAGGGTTAGGGTTAGGGTTAGGGGTTAGGTTTAGGGTTAGGGTTAGGATTCGGGTAAGGGTAAGGTTTAGGGGTAGGGTTAGTGTTAGGGTTAAGGTAAGGGCAAGGGTTAGGGTTAGGTTAAGGGTTAGGGTTAGGTTTAGGGTAAGGATAAGTTTTAGCGTTAGGGTTAGGGTAAGGGTTAGGTTTAGGTTTAGGTTTAGGGTTAGGGTTAGTGTTAGTTTTGGGGTTAGGGTTAGGGTAAGGGTAATGGTTAGCGTTAGGGTTAGGGGTAGTTTTAATGTCAGGGTTAGGGTTTGGGTTAGGGTTAGCATTAGGGTTAGTGTTAGGGTTAAGGTAAGGGTAAGGGTTAATGTTAGGTTTAGTGTTAGGGTAAGGGTAAGGGTTAGGGTTAGGGTTAGGGTTATGTTTAGGGTTAGGGTTAGGGTTAGGGTTAGGGTTAGGGTTGGGGTAGGGTTACGGTTAGGGTTAGGGTTAGGGTTAGGGTTAGAGTAAGGGTAGTGTTAGGGTTAGGGTTAGGGTAATGGTTAGGGTTAGGGTTAGGGTTAGAGTTAGGGGTTAGGGTTAGGGTTAGGGTTAGGATTCGGGTAAGGTTAAGGTTTAAGGTTCGGGTTAGTTAGGGTTAAGGTAAGGGTAAGGGTTAGGGTTAGGGTTAGGGTAAGGGCTATGGTTAGGTTAAGGTAAGTGTAAGGTTTAGGGTTAGGGTTAGGATTAGGGTTAGGGTAAGGGTTAGGGTTAGGGTTAGTGTTAGTGTTAGGTTTAGGGTTAGGGTTAGTGTAAGGTTAAGGGTTAGGGTTAGGGTTATGGTTAGGTTTAGGGTTAGGGTTAGGGTTAGGGTGAGGGTAGGGTTACGGTGAAAGTTAGGGTTAGCGTTAGGGTAAGGCTTAGGGTTAGAGTAAGGGTTAGGGTTAGGGTTAGGTTTAGGGTTAGGTTTAGGGTAAGGGTAAGGTGTAGGGTTATTGTTAGGGTTAGAGTTAGGGTTTAGGGTTAGGGTTAGGGTTAGGATTCGGGTAAGGTTAAGGTTTAAGTTTAGGGTTAAGGTAAGGGTAAGGGTTAGGGTTAGGGTTAGGGTAAGGGCTAGGGTTAGGTTAGGGTAACTGTAAGGTTTAGGGTTAGGGTTAGAATTAGGGTTAGGGTAAGGGTTAGGGTTCGGTTTAGTGTTAGTGTTAGGTTCAGGGTTAGGGTTAGTGTAAGGTTAAGGGTTAGGGTTAGGGTTAGGTTTAGGTTTAGGGTTAGGGTTAGGGTTAGGGTAAGGGTAGGGTTACAGTTAAGGTTAGGGTTAGGGTTAGGGTAAGTTTTAGGGTTAGGGTAAGGGTTAGGGTTAGGGTTAGGTTTACGGTTAGGGTTAGGGTAAGGGTAAGGGTTAGGGTTAGGTTTAGGCTTGGGGTTAAGTTTAGGGTTAGGGTAGGGTAAGTGTAAAGGTTTGGGTTAGGGTTAGGGAAAGGGTTATGGTTAGGCTTACGGGTTAGAGATAGGGTTAGGGTTAGGGTTAGGGTTACAGTAAGGGTTAGGGTTAGGGTAAGGGTAAGGTTTATCGTTAGGGTTAGGGTTAGGGTAAGGGTTAGGTTTAGGGTTAGTGTTAGGGTAAAAATTAGGGTTAGGGTTAGTGTTACTGTAAGGTTTAGGGTTAAGGTTAGGGTTAGGTTTAGCATTAAGGTTAGGGTTAGTGTTAGGGAAAGGGTAAGGGTTAGGATTAGGATTAGGGTTAGAATTAGGGGTTATAGTTAGTGATAGGGCTAGCGTTAGTGCTAGGGTTAGGTTTAGGGTTAGGGTCAGGGTTAGGGTTAGGGTTAGTGTTAGGGTTAGGGTAAGGGAAAGGGTTAGGGTTAGGTTAGGTTAAGGGTTAGGGTTAGGGTTAGGGTAAGGTTAGAGTTATGGTCAGGTTTAGGGTTCGGGTAAGGGTAAGTGTTAGGGTTAGGGTTAGGCTTAGGGTTAGGATTAGGGTTAGGGTTATGGTAAGTGTTAGGGTTAGGGTTAAGGTTAAGGTTAGGGTTAGGGTTAGGGTTAGGGGTTAGGGTTAGGTTTAGTGTTAGGGTTAGGGTAAGGGTTAGGGTTAGGGTTAGGTTTAGAGTTAGGGTTAGGGTTAGGTTTAGGATTAGTTTCAGGTTAAGGGAAAGGATTAGGGTTAGAGTTAGGTTTAGGGTAAGGGTTAGTGTAAGGGGAAGGGTTAGGGTTAGGGTTAGGTTTAGAGTTAGGGTTAGGGTTAGGTTTAGGATTAGTTTTAGTTTAAGGGAAAGGATTAGGGTTAGGGTTAGGTTTAGGGTTAGGGTTAGGGTTAGGGTTAGGTGTTAGGGTTAGGGTTAGGGTTTGGGTAGGGTTAGGGTTAGGGTTAGGGTTAGGGTTAGGGTTAGAGTAAGGGCAGTGTTAGGGTTAGGGTTAGGGTAAGGGTTAGGGTTAGGGTTAGGGTTAGAGTTAGGGGTTAGGGTTAGGGTTAGGGTTAGGATTCGGGTAAGGGTAAGGTTTAAGGTTAGGGTTAAGGTTACGGTTAAGGTAAGGGTAAGGGTTAGGGTTAGGGTAAGGGCTAGGGTTAGGTTAGGGTAAGTGTAAGGTTTAGGGTTAGGGTTAGGATTAGGGTTAGGGTAAGGGTTAGGGTTATGGATAGTGTTAGTTTTAGGTTCAGGATTAGGGGTAGTGTAAGGTTAAGGGTTAGGGTTAGGGTTAGGGTTAGGTTTAGGGTTAGGGTTAGGGTTAGGGTAAGGGTAGGGTTAGGGTTAGGGTTAGGGTTAGGGTAAGGATTAGGGTTAGGGTTAGGGTTAGGGTAAGGGTTAGGGTTAGGGTTAGGGTAAGGATTAGGTTTAGGTGTTAGGTTTAGGGTTAGGGTTAGGGTTAGTTTTAAGTAAGGGTTAAATTTAGGGTAAGGGTAAGGGTAAGGGTTAGGGTTAGGGTTAGAGGTAGGGTTAGGGTTAAGGGTAAGGTTAGGGTTAGGGTTAGGGTAAGGGTAAGGATTAGGCTTAGTGTTAGGGTTAGGTTTAAAGTTAGGGTTAGTGTTAGGGTTAGGGTTAGTGTTAGGGAAAGGGTAAGGGTTAGGGTTAGGGTTAGGGTAAGGGTTAGGTTTGGGTTAGGGTTAGCATTAGGGTTAGGGTTAGGGTTAGGGTAGGGTAAGGGTAAGGGTTAGGGTTAGTTTTAGTGTTAGGGTAATGGTAAGGGTTAGGGTTAGGGTTAGGGTTAGGGTTAGGTTTAGGGTTAGGTTTAGGGTTAGTGTTAGGGTTAGGGGTTAGGGTTAGGGTTAGGTTTAGGGTTAGGGTTAAGGTTAGGGTAAGGGTAGTGTTAGGGTTAGGCTTAGGGTTAGGGTTAGGGTAAGGTTTAGGGTTAGGGTAAGGGTTAGGGTTAGGTTACGGTTAGGGTTAGTGTAAGGGTAAGGGTTAGGGTTAGGTTTAGGCTTGGGGTTAAGTTTAGGGTTAGGGTAGGGTAAGTGTAAAGGTTAGGGTTAGGGTTAGGGAAAGGGTTATGGTTAGGCTTACGGGTTAGAGATAGGGTTAGGGTTAGGGTTAGGGTTACAGTAAGGGTTAGGGTTAGGTTAAGGGTAAGGTTTATGGTTAGGGTTAGGGTTAGGGTAAGGGTTAGGTTTAGGGTTAGGGTTAGGGTAAGGGTTAGGTTTGGGTTAGGGTTAGCATTAGGGTTAGGGTTACGGTTAGGGTTAGGGTAAGGGTAAGGGTTAGGATTAGGTTTAGTGTTAGGGTAAGGGTTAGGGTTAGGGTTAGGGTTAGGGTTAGGTTTAGGGTTAGTGTTAGGGTTAGGGGTTAGGGTTAGGGTTAGATTTAGGGTTAGAGTTAGGGTTAGGGTAAGGGTAGGGTTAGGGTTAGTGTTAGGGTTAGGGTTAGGGTAAGTGTACGGGTTAGGGTTAGGGATAGTGTTAGGGTAAGGGTAAGGGTTAGGGTTAGGGTTAGGGTTAGGGTTAGGGTTCCATTTAGGGTAGAGGATAGGTTAAGCTTAAGTCTTAGGTTAGGGTTAGTGTTAGGGTTAGGGTTAAGGTTAGGGTTAGGGTTAGGGTAAAGGTAAGGGTTAGGGTTAGGGTTAGGGTTAGGGTTAGGGGTTAGGTTTAGGGTTAGGGTTAGGATTCAGGTAAGGGTAAGGTTTAGGGGTAGGGTTAGGTTTAGGGTTAAGGTAAGGGCAAGGGTTAGGGTTAGGGTTAGGGTTAGGGTAAGAGTTAGAATTAGGTTTAGGGTAAGGGTAAGTTTTAGGGTTAGGGTTAGGGTAAGGGTTACGTTTAGGTTTAGGTTTAGGGTTAGGGTTAGTGTTAGTTTTAGGGTTAGGGTTATGGTAAGGGTAAGTGTTAGCGTTAGGGTTAGGGGTAGGTTTAATGTTAGGGTTAGAGTTTGGGTTAGGGTTAGCATTAGGGTTAGGGTTAGGGTTAGGGTAAGGGTAAGGGTTAGGGTTAGGGTTAGGTTTAATGTTAGGGTTAGAGTTTGGGTTAGGGTTAGCATTAGGGTTAGGGTTAGGGTTAGGGTAAGGGTAAGGGTTAGGGTTAGGGTTAGGGTTAGGGTAAGGGTAAGGTTTAGGGTTAGGGTTAGGGTTAGGGTTAGGTTTAGGGTTAGGTTTAGGGTTAGGGTTAGGTGATAGGGTTAGGGTTAGGGTTAGGGTTAGGGTTAGAGTAAGGGTAGTGTTAGGGTTAGGGTTAGGGTAAGGGTTAGGGTTAGGGTTAGGGTTAGAGTTAGGGGTTAGGGTTAAGCTTAGGGTTAGGATTCGGGTAAGGGTAAGGTTTAAGGTTAGGGTTAAGGTTAGGGTTAAGGTAAGGGTAAGGGTTAGGGTTAGGGTAAGGGCTAGGTTTAGGTTAGGGTAAGTGTAAGGTTTAGGGTTAGGGTTAGGATTAGGGTTAGGGTAAGGGTTAGGGTTAGGGTTAGTGTTAGTGTTAAGATCAGGGTTAGGGTTAGTGTAAGGTTAAGGGTTAGGGTTAGGGTTAGGTTTAGGGTTAGGGTTAGGATTAGGGTTAGGGTTAGGGTTAGGCTTAGGGTTAGGGTTAGGGTTAGGGTTAGGGTTTGGGTAGGGTTAGGGTTAGGGTTAGGGTTAGGGTTAGGGTTAGAGTAAGGGCAGTGTTAGGATTAGGGTTAGGGTTAGGGTAAGGGTTAGGGTTAGGGTTAGAGTTAGGGGTTAGGGTTAGGGTTAGGGTTAGGATTCGGGTAAGGGTAAGGTTTAAGGTTAGGGTTAAGGTTACGGTTAAGGTAAGGGTAAGGGTTAGGGTTAGGGTAAGGGCTAGGGTTAGGTTAGGGTAAGTGTAAGGTTTAGGGTTAGGGTTAGGATTAGGGTTAGGGTAAGGGTTAGGGTTAGGGATAGTGTTAGTGTTAGGTTCAGGGTTAGGGGTAGTGTAAGGTTAAGGGTTAGGGTTAGGGTTAGGGTTAGGGAAAGGGTAAGGGTTTGGGTTAGGGTTAGTGTTAGGGGTAGGGTAAGGTTTAGGGTTAGGGTTAGCGTAAGGGTTAGGGTTAGCGTTAGTGTTAGCATTAAGGTTAGGGTTAGGGGTAGGGTAAGGGAAAGGGTTAGGGTTAGGTTTAGGGTTAGGGTAAGGGTTAGGGTTAGTGTTAGGCTTAGGGTTAATGTTAGGCTTTGGATTAGGGTAAGGGGTATGGTTAGGGGTAGGGGTTAGGGTTAGTGTTAGGGTTAGGGTAAGGGTAAGGTTTAGGGTTAGGGTTAGTGTTAGAGTTCGGGTTAGTGTTACGGTTAAGGTAAGTGTAAGGGTTAGGGTTAGGGTTAGGGTAAGGTTTAGGGTTAGGGTTAGGATTAGGGTAAGGGTAAGGGTTAGGGTTAAGGTTCAGGTTAGGGTTAGGGTAAGGTTTAGGGTAAGGTTTAGGGTTAGGGTAATGGTAAGGGTTAGGGTTAGGGTTAGGTTTAGGGTTAGGGTCAAGGTTTGGGTTAGGGTTAGGGTTAGGGTAAGGGTTAGGTTTGGGGTTAGGTTTAGGGTTAGGGTTAGGGTTAGGGTTAGGGTTAGGTTTAGGCTTAGGGGTAGGGAAAGCGAAAGGTTTAGGTTTAGGTTTAGGGTTAGGTTTAGGGTTAGGGTTAGTGTTAGTTTTAGGGTTAGGGTTAGGGTAAGGGTAAGGGTTAGCGTTTGGATTAGGAGTAGGTTTAATGTTAGGGTTAGGGTTTGGGTTAGGGTTAGCATTAGGGTTAGGGTTAGGGTTAGGGTAAGGGTAAGAGTTAGGGTTAGGATTAGGGTTAGGGTAAGGGTAAGTGTTAGGGTTAGTGTTAAGGTTAGGTTTACGATATGGGTAAGGGTAAACTTAAGGGCTAGTCTGAGTGTTAGGGTTAGGTTTAGAGTTAGGGTTAGTGTTAGGTTTAGGCTTAGGGTTAGGGAAAGGGAAAGGGTTAGGTTTAGGTTTAGGGTTAGGTTTAGGGTTAGGGTTAGAGTTAGGTTTAGAGTTAGGGTTAGGGTTAGGTTTAGGATTAATTTTAGGTTAAGGGAAAGGATTAGGGTTAGGGTTAGGATTAGGGTAAGGGTTAGTGTAAGGGGAAGGGTTGGGGTGAGGGTTAGGGTTAGGGTGAGGGTTAGGGTTAGGGTGAGCGATAGGGTAATGGTTATGGTTAGGGTTAGGGTTAGGTTAAGGATTAGGGTTAGTGTTAGGGTAAGGGTCAGGATTCCGGTTAGGGTTAGGGAAAGGGTAAGGGTTAGGGTTGGGGTTAGGGTTAGGGAAAGTATTAGGGTTAGGGTTAGGGTTAGGGTAAGGGTTAGGTTTGGGTTAGGGTTAGCATTAGGGTTAGGGTTAGGGTTAGGGTTAGGTTAGGGTAAGGGTAAGGGTTAGGGTTAGGTTTAGTGTTAGGGTAAGGGTAAGGGTTAGGTTTAGGGTTAGGGTTAGGGTTAGGTTAGGTTTAGGGTTAGGTTTAGGGTTAGTGTTAGGGTTAGGGGTTAGGGTTACGGTTAGGGTTAGTGTTAGGGTTAGGGGTTAGGGTTAGGGTTAGGTTTAGGGTTAGGGTTAGGGTTAGGGTAAGGGTAGTGTTAGGGTTAGGGTTAGGGTTAGGGTTAGGGTAAGTGTACGGGTTAGGGTTAGGGATAGTGTTAGGGTAAGGGTAAGGGTTAGGGTTAGGGTTAGGGTTAGGGTTAGGGTTCCGTTTAGGGAAGGGTTAGGTTAAGCTTAAGTCTTAGGTTAGGGTTAGTGTTCGGGTTAGGGTTAAGGTTAGGGTTAGGGTTAGGGTAAAGGTAAGGGTTAGGGTTAGGGTTAGGGTTAGGGTTAGGGGTTAGGTTTAGGGTTAGGGTTAGGATTCGGGTAAGGGTAAGGTTTAGGGGTAGGGTTAGGGTTAGGGTTAGGTAAGGGCAAGGGTTAGGGTTAGGTTAAGGGTTAGGGTTAGGTTTAGGGTAAGGATAAGTTTTAGCGTTAGGGTTAGGGTAAGGGTTAGGTTTAGGTTTAGGTTTAGGGTTAGGGTTAGTGTTAGTTTTGGGGTTAGGGTTAGGGTAAGGGTAAGGGTTAGCGTTAGGGTTAGGGGTAGTTTTAATGTCAGGGTTAGGGTTTGGGTTAGGGTTAGCATTAGGGTTAGTGTTAGGGTTAAGGTAAGGGTAAGGGTTAATGTTAGGTTTAGTGTTAGGGTAAGGGTAAGGGTTAGGGTTAGGGTTAGGGTTAGGGTTAGAGTAAGGGTAGTGTTAGGGTTAGGGTTAGGGTAATGGTTAGGGTTAGGGTTAGGGTTAGAGTTAGGGGTTAGGGTTAGGGTTAGGGTTAGGATTCGGGTAAGGTTAAGGTTTAAGGTTAGGGTTAGTTAGGGTTAAGGTAAGGGTAAGGGTTAGGGTTAGGGTTAGGGTAAGGGCTAGGGTTAGGTTAAGGTAAATGTAAGGTTTAGGGTTAGGGTTAGGATTAGGGTTAGGGTAAGGGTTAGGGTTAGGGTTAGTGTTAGTGTTAGGTTTAGGGTTAGGGTTAGTGTAAGGTTAAGGGTTAGGGTTAGGGTTATCGTTAGGTTTAGGGTTAGGGTTAGGGTTAGGGTGAGGGTAGGGTTACGGTTAAGGTTAGGGTTAGCGTTAGGGTAAGGCTTAGGGTTAGAGTAAGGGTTAGGGTTAGGGTTAGGTTTAGGGTTAGGTTTAGGGTAAGGGTAAGGGTTAGGGTTATTGTTAGGGTTAGAGTTAGGGTTTGGGGTTAGGGTTAGGGTTAGGATTCGGGTAAGGTTAAGGTTTAAGGTTAGGGTTAAGGTAAGGGTAATGGTTAGGGTTAGGGTTAGGGTAAGGGCTAGGGTTAGGTTAGGGTAACTGTAAGGTTTAGGGTTAGGGTTAGAATTAGGGTTAGGGTAAGGGTTAGGGTTCGGTTTAGTGTTAGTGTTAGGTTCAGGGTTAGGGTTAGTGTAAGTTTAAGGGTTAGGGTTAGGGTTAGGGTTAGGTTTAGGGTTAGGGTTAGGGTTAGGGTAAGGGTAGGGTTATGGTTAAGGTTAGGGTTAGGGTTAGGGTAAGTTTTAGGGTTAGGGTAAGGGTTAGGTTTAGGGTTAGGTTTACGGTTAGGGTTAGGGTAAGGGTAAGGGTTAGGGTTAGGTTTAGGCTTGGGGTTAAGTTTAGGGTTAGGGTAGGGTAAGTGTAAAGGTTAGGGTTAGGGTTAGGGAAAGGGTTATGGTTAGGCTTACGGGTTAGAGATAGGGTTAGGGTTAGGGTTAGGGTTACAGTAAGGGTTAGGGTTAGGGTAAGGGTAAGGTTTATGGTTAGGGTTAGGGTTAGGGTAAGGGTTAGGTTTAGGGTTAGTGTTAGGGTAAAAATTAGGGTTAGGGTTAGTGTTACTGTAAGGTTTAGGGTTAAGGTTAGGGTTAGGTTTAGCATTAAGGTTAGTGTTAGTGTTAGGGAAAGGGTAAGGGTTAGGATTAGGATTAGGGTTAGAATTAGGGGTTATAGTTAGTGATAGGGCTAGCGTTAGTGCTAGGGTTAGGTTTAGGTTAGGGTCAGGGTTAGGGTTAGGGTTAGGGTTAGGGTTAGGGTAAGGGAAAGGGTTAGGGTTAGGTTAGGTTAAGGGTTAGGGTTAGGGTTAGGGTAAGGTTAGAGTTATGGTCAGGTTTAGGGTTCGGGTAAGGGTAAGTGTTAGGGTTAGGGTTAGGCTTAGGGTTAGGATTAGGGTTAGGGTTATGGTAAGTGTTAGGGTTAGGGTTAAGGTTAAGGTTAGGGTTAGGGGTTAGGGTTAGGTTTAGTGTTAGGGTTAGGGTAAGGGTTAGGGTTAGTGTTAGGTTTAGAGTTAGGGTTAGGGTTAGGTTTAGGATTAGTTTCAGGTTAAGGGAAAGGATTAGGGTTAGGGTTAGGTTTAGGGTAAGGGTTAGTGTAAGGGGAAGGGTTAGGGTTAGGGTTAGGGTTAGATTTAGAGTTAGGGTTAGGGTTAGGTTTAGGATTCGTTTTAGGTTAAGGGAAAGGATTAGGGTTAGGGTTAGGTTTAGGGTTAGGGTTAGGGTTAGGGTTAGGTGTTAGGGTTAGGGTTAGGGTTTGGGTAGGGTTAGGGTTAGGGTTAGGGTTAGGGTTAGGGTTAGGGTTAGAGTAAGGGCAGTGTTAGGGTTAGGGTTAGGGTAAGGGTTAGGGTTAGGGTTAGGGTTAGAGTTAGGGGTTAGGGTTAGGGTTAGGGTTAGGATTCGGGTAAGGGTAAGGTTTAGGGTTAGGGTTAGGATTAGGGTTAGGGTAAGGGTTAGGGTTAGGGATAGTGTTAGTGTTAGGTTCAGGGTTAGGGGTAGTGTAAGGTTAAGGGTTAGGGTTAGGGTTAGCGTTAGGTTTAGGGTTAGGGTTAGGGTTAGGGTAAGGGTAGGGTTAGGGTTAGGGTTAGGGTTAGGGTAAGGATTAGGGTTAGGGTTAGGGTTAGGGTAAGGGTTAGGGTTAGGGTTAGGGTTAGGGTAAGGATTAGGTTTAGGTGTTAGGTTTAGGGTTAGGGTTAGGGTTAGTTTTAAGTAAGGGTTAAATTTAGGGTAAGGGTAAGGGTAAGGGTTAGGGTTAGGGTTAGAGGTAGGGTTAGGGTTAAGGGTAAGGTTAGGGTTAGGGTTAGGGTAAGGGTAAGGATTAGGCTTAGTGTTAGGGTTAGGTTTAAAGTTAGGGTTAGTGTTCGGGTTAGGGTTAGTGTTAGGGAAAGGGTAAGGGTTAGGGTTAGGGTTAGGGTAAGGGTTAGGTTTGGGTTAGGGTTAGCATTAGGGTTAGGGTTAGGGTTAGGTTAGGGTAAGGGTAAGGGTTAGGGTTAGTTTTAGTGTTAGGGTAATGGTAAGGGTTAGGGTTAGGGTTAGGGTTAGGGTTAGGTTTAGGGTTAGGTTTAGGGTTAGTGTTAGGGTTAGGGGTTAGGGTTAGGGTTAGGTTTAGTGTTAGGGTTAAGGTTAGGGTAAGGGTAGTGTTAGGGTTAGGCTTAGGGTTAGGGTTAGGGTAAGGTTTAGGGTTAGGGTAAGGGTTAGGGTTAGGTTACGGTTAGGGTTAGTGTAAGGGTAAGGGTTAGGGTTAGGTTTAGGCTTGGGGTTAAGTTTAGGGTTAGGGTAGGGTAAGTGTAAAGGTTAGGGTTAGGGTTAGGGAAAGGGTTATGGTTAGGCTTACGGGTTAGAGATAGGGTTAGGGTTAGGGTTAGGGTTACAGTAAGGGTTAGGGTTAGGTTAAGGGTAAGGTTTATGGTTAGGGTTAGGGTTAGGGTAAGGGTTAGGTTTAGGGTTAGGGTTAGGGTAAGGGTTAGGTTTGGGTTAGGGTTAGCATTAGGGTTAGGGTTACGGTTAGGGTTAGGGTAAGGGTAAGGGTTAGGATTAGGTTTAGTGTTAGGGTAAGGGTTAGGGTTAGGGTTAGGGTTAGGGTTAGGTTTAGGGTTAGTGTTAGGGTTAGGGGTTAGGGTTAGGGTTAGGTTTAGGGTTAGAGTTAGGGTTAGGGTAAGGGTAGGGTTAGGGTTAGTGTTAGGGTTAGGGTTAGGGTAAGTGTACGGGTTAGGGTTAGGGATAGTGTTAGGGTAAGGGTAAGGGTTAGGGTTAGGGTTAGGGTTAGGGTTAGGGTTCCGTTTAGGGTAGAGGATAGGTTAAGCTTAAGTCTTAGGTTAGGGTTAGTGTTAGGGTTAGGGTTAAGGTTAGGGTTAGGGTTAGGGTAAAGGTAAGGGTTAGGGTTAGGGTTAGGGTTAGGGTTAGGGGTTAGGTTTAGGGTTAGGGTTAGGATTCGGGTAAGGGTAAGGTTTAGGGGTAGGGTTAGGTTTAGGGTTAAGGTAAGGGCAAGGGTTAGGGTTAGGGTTAGGGTTAGGGTAAGAGTTAGAATTAGGTTTAGGGTAAGGGTAAGTTTTAGGGTTAGGGTTAGGGTAAGGGTTACGTTTAGGTTTAGGGTTAGGGTTAGTGTTAGTTTTAGGGTTAGGGTTATGGTAAGGGTAAGGGTTAGCGTTAGGGTTAGGCGTAGGTTGAATGTTAGGGTTAGAGTTTGGGTTAGGGTTAGCATTAGGGTTAGGGTTAGGGTTAGGGTAAGGGTAAGGGTTAGGGTTAGGGTTAGTGTTAGGGTAAAGGTAAGGTTTAGGGTTAGGGTTAGGGTTAGGGTTAGGTTTAGGGTTAGGTTTAGGGTTAGGGTTAGGTGATAGGGTTAGGGTTAGGGTTAGGGTTAGAGTAAGGGTAGTGTTAGGGTTAGGGTTAGGGTAAGGGTTAGGGTTAGGGTTAGGGTTAGAGTTAGGGGTTAGGGTTAAGCTTAGGGTTAGGATTCGGGTAAGGGTAAGGTTTAAGGTTAGGGTTAAGGTTAGGGTTAAGGTAAGGGTAAGGGTTAGGGTTAGGGTAAGTGCTAGGTTTAGGTTAGGGTAAGTGTAAGGTTTAGGGTTAGGGTTAGGATTAGGGTTAGGGTAAGGGTAAGGGTTAGGGTTAGGGTTAGTGTTAGGTTCAGGGTTAGGGTTAGTGTAAGGTTAAGGGTTAGGGTTAGGGTTAGGGTTAGGTTTAGGGTTAGGGTTAGGTTTAGGGTAAGGGTAGGGTTAGGGTTAGGGTTAGGGTAGGTTTACGGTTAAGGTTAGGGTTAGGGTTAGGGTAAGGGTTAGGGTTAGGGTAAGGGTTAGGGTCAGGGTTAGGTTTACGGTTAGGGTTAGTGTAAGGGTAAGGGTTAGGGTTAGGGTTAGGGTTAGAGTTAGGGTTTAGGGTTAGGGTTAGGGTTAGGATTCGGGTAAGGGTAAGGTTTAAGTTTAGGGTTAAGGTTAGGGTTAAGGTAAGGGTAAGGGTTAGGGTTAGGGTTAGGGTAAGGACTAGGGTTAGGTTAGGGTAAGTGTAAGGTTTAGGGTTAGGGTTAGAATTAGGGTTAGGGTGAGGGTTAGGTTTTGGGTTAGTGTTAGTGTTAGGTTCAGGGTTAGGGTTAGTGTAAGGTTAAGGGTTAGGGTTAGGGTTAGGGTTAGATTTAGGGTTAGGGTTAGTGTTAGAGTAAGGGTAGGGTTACGGTTAAGGTTAGGGTTAGGGTTAGGGTAAGGTTTAGGGTTAGGGTAAGGGTTAGGGTTAGGGTTAAGTTTACGGTTAGGGTTAGGGTAAGGGTAAGGGTTAGGGTTAGGTTTAGGCTTTGGGTTAAGTTTAGGTTTAGGGTAGGGTAAGTGTAAAGGTTAGTGTTAGGGTTAGGAAAAGGGTTATGGTTAGGCTTACAGGTTAGAGATAGGGTTAGGTTTAGGGTTAGGGTTACAGTAAGGGTTAGGGTTAGGGTAAGGTAAGGTTTATGGTTAGGGTTAGGGTTAGGGTAAGGGTTAGGTTTAGGGTTAGTGTTAGGGTAAAGATTAGGGTTAGGGTTAGTGTTAGTGTAAGGTTTAGGGTTAAGGTTAGGGTTAGGTTTAGCATTAAGGTTAGGGTTAGGGTTAGGGAAAGGGTAAGGGTTAGGGTTAGGTTTAGGGTTAGGGTCAGGGTTAGGGTTAGGGTTAGGGTTAGGGTTAGGCTACGGGAAAGGGTTAGGGTTAGGTTAGGTTAAGGGTTAGGGTTAGGGTTAGGGTAAGGTTAGAGTTATGGTCAGGTTTAGGGTTCGGGTAAGGGTAAGTGTTAGGGTTAGTGTTAGGCTTAGGGTTAGGGTTAGGGTTAGGGTTATGGTAAGTGTTAGGGTTAGGGTTAAGGTTAAGGTTAGGGTTAGGGTTAGGGTTATGGGTTAGGGTTAGGTTTAGTGTTAGGGTTAGGGTAAGGGTTAGGGTTAGGGTTAGGTTATAGTAAGGGTTAGGGATAGGTTTAGGATTAGTTTTAGTTTACGGGAAAGGATTAGGGTTAGGGTTAGGTTTAGGGTAAGGGTTAGTGTAAGGGGAAGGGTTGGGGTGAGGGTTAGGGTTAGGGTGAGCGATAGGGTAATGGTTATGATTAGGGTTAGGGTTAGGTTAAGGATTAGGGTTAGTGTTAGGGTAAGGGTAAGGATTCCGGTTAGGGTTAGGGAAAGGGTAAGGGTTAGGGTTAGGGTTAGGGTTTGGGAAAGGATTAGGGTTAGGGTTAGGGTTAGGGTAAGGGTTAGGTTTGGGTTAGGGTTAGCATTAGGGTTAGGGTTACGGTTAGGGCTAGGGTAAGGGTAAGGGTTAGGATTAGGTTTAGTGTTAGGGTAAGGGTTAGGGTTAGGGTTAGGGTTAGGGTTAGGTTTAGGGTTAGTGTTAGGGTTAGGGGTTAGGGTTAGGGTTAGGTTTAGGGTTAGGGATAGTGTTAGGGTAAGGGTAAGTGTTAGGGTTAGGGTTAGGGTTAGGGTTAGGGTTCCGTTTAGGGTAGGGGTTAGGTTAAGCTTAAGTCTTAGGTTAGGGTTAGTGTTAGGGTTAGGGTTAAGTTTAGGGTTAGGGTTAGGGTAAAGGTAAGGGTTAGGGTTAGGGTTAGGGTTAGGGGTTAGGTTTAGGGTTAGGGTTAGGATTTGGGTAAGGGTAAGGTTTAGGGGTAGGGTTAGGGTTAGGGTTAAGGTAAGGGCAAGGGTTAGGGTTAGGGTTAGGGTTAGGGTAAGGGTTAGGGTTAGGTTTAGGGTAAGGGTAAGTTTTAGGGTTAGGGTTAGGTTAAGGGTTACGTTTAGGTTTAGGTTTAGGGTTAGGGTTAGTGTTAGTTTTAGGGTTAGGGTTAGGGTAAGGGTAAGGGTTAGCGTTAGGGTTAGGGGTAGGTTGAATGTTAGGGTTAGAGTTTGGGTTAGGGTTAGCATTAGGGTTAGGGTTAGGGTTAGGGTAAGGGTAAGGGTTAGGGTTAGGGTTAGTGTTAGGGTAAGGGTAAGGGTTAGGGTTAGGGTTAGGGTTAGGTTTAGGGTTAGGTTTAGGGTTAGGGTTAGGTGATAGGGTTAGGGTTAGGGTTGGGGTAGGGTTAGGGTTAGGGTTAGGGTTAGGGTTAGAGTAAGGGTAGTGTTAGGGTTAGGGTTAGGGTAAGGGTTAGGGTTAGGGTTAGGGTAAGAGTTAGGGGTTAGGGTTAAGGTTAGGGTTAGGATTCGGGTAAGGGTAAGGTTTAAGGTTAGGGTTAAGGTTAGGGTTAAGGTAAGGATAAGGGTTAGGGTTAGGGTAAGGGCTAGGGTTAGGTTAGGGTAAGTGTAAGGTTTAAGGTTAGGTTTAGGATTAGGGTTAGGGTAAGGGTTAGGGTTAGGGTTAGTGTTAGTGTTAGGATCAGGGTTAGGGTTAGTGTAAGGTTAAGGGTTAGGGTTAGGGTTAGGGTTAGGTTTAGGGTTAGGGTTAGGTTTAGGGTAAGGGTAGGGTTAGGGTTAGGGTTAGGGTTAGGGTTAGGGTTAGGGTAAGGATTATTGTTAGGGTTAGGGTTAGGGTAAGGGTTAGGGTTAGGGTTAGGTTTAGGGTTAGGGTTCCGTTTAGGGTAGGGGTTAGGTTAAGCTTAAGTCTTAGGTTAGGGTTAGTGTTAGGGTTAGGCTTAAGGTTAGGGTTAGGGTTAGGGTAAAGGTAAGGGTTAGGGTTAGGGTTAGGGTTAGGGTTAGGGGTTAGGTTTAGGGTTTGGGTTAGGATTCGGGTAAGGGTAATGTTTAGGGGTAGGGTTAGGTTTAGGGTTAAGGTAAGGGCAAGGGTTAGGGTTAGGGTTAGTGTTAGGGTAAATGTTAGGGTTAGGTTTAGGGTAAGGGTAAGTTTTAGGGTTAAGGTTAGGGTAAGGGTTACGTTTAGGTTTAGGTTTAGGGTTAGGGTTAGCATTAGGGTTAGGGTTAGGGTTAGGGTAAGTGTAAGGGTTAGAGTTAGGGTTAGTGTTAGGGCAAGGATAAGGGTTAGGGTTAGGGTTAGGGTTAGGGTTAGGTTTAGGGTTAGGGTTAGGGTTAGGGTTAGGGGTTAGGGTTAGAGTTAGGGTTGGGGTAGGGTTAGGGTTAGGGTTAGGGTTAGGGTTAGAGTAAGGGTAGTGTTAGGGTTAGGGTTAGGGTAAGGTTTAGGGTTAGGGTTAGGGTTAGAGTTAGTGGTTAGGGTTAAGGTTAGGGTTAAGGTAAGGGTAAGGGTTAGGGTTAGGGTAAGGGCTAGGGTTAGGTTAGGGTAAGTGTAAGGTTTAGGGTTAGGGTTAGGATTAGGGTTAGGGTAATGGTAAGGGTTAGGGTTAGTGTTAGTGTTAGGTTCAGGGTTAGGGTTAGTGTAAGGTTAAGGGTTAGGGTTAGGGTTAGGGTTAGGGTTAGGGTTAGGGTAAGGGTAGGGTTACGGTTAAGGTTAGGGTTAGGGTTAGGGTAAGGGTTAGGGTTAGGGTAAGGGTTGGGGTTAGGGTTAGGTTTTCGGTTAGGTTTAGGGTAAGGGGAAGGGTTAGGGTTAAGTTTAGGCTTGGGGTTAAGTTTAGGGTTATGGTAGGGTAAGTGTAAAGGATAGGGTTAGGGTTAGGGAAAGGGTTATGGATAGGCTTACGGGTTAGAGATAGAGTTAGGGTTAGGGTTAGGGTTACAGTAAGGTTTAGGGTTAGGGTAAGGGTAAGGGTTATGGTTAGGGTTAGGGTTAGGGTAAGGGTTAGGTTTAGTGTTAGTGTTAGGGTAAAGATTAGGGTTAGGGTGAGTGTTAGTGTAAGGTTTAGGGTTAAGGTTAGGGTTAGGTTTAGCATTAAGGTTAGGGTTAGGGTTAGGGTTAGGGAAAGGGTAAGGATTAGGGTTAGAATTAGGGTTAGAATTAGGGGTGATAGTTAGGGATAGGGCTAGCGTTAGTGCTAGGGTTAGGTTTAGGGTTAGGGTCAGGGTTAGGGTTAGGTTTAGGGTTAGGGTTAGTATAAGGGAAAGGGTTAGGATTAGGTTAGGTTAAGGGTTAGGGTTAGGGTAAGGTTAGGGTTAGGGTCAGGTTTAGGGTTCAGGTAAGGCTAAGTGTTAGGGTTAGGGTTAGGCTTAGGGTTAGGGTTAGGGTTAGGGTTATGGTAAGTGTTAGGGTTAGGGTTAAGGTTAAGGTTAGGGTTAGGGTTAGGGTTAGGTTAGGGTAAGGGTTAGAGTTAGGGTTTAGGTTAGGGTTAGTTTTATGGTTAGGGTTAGGGTAAGGGTAAGGGTTAGTTTTAGGTTTAGGTTTGGGGTTAAGATTAGGGTTAGGGTTAGGATAAGGGTAAGGGTAACTGTTAGGGCTAGGGTTAGAGTTAGGGTAAATTTTAGGTTAGGGTAACCGTTAGGGTGAGCGTTAGGATTAGGGTTAGGGTTAGGAGTTAGTGGTAGGGTTAGGGTTAGGGTAAAGTTTAGGGTTAGCGTGAGGGTTAGGGTGAGGGTTCGGGTTAGGTTACGGGTAAGGGTTAGAGTTAGGGTTAGTGTTATGGTTAGGGTCAGGGGTTAGGGTTAGGGTTCGGGTTAGGGTTAGGGTAAGGGTAAATGTTAGGGTTAGGGTTAGGGTAAGGGTAAGGGTAAGTGTAAGGGTTAGGGGTAGCATTAGGTTTAGTTTTATGGTTAGGGTTAGGGTTAGGGTAAGGGTAAGTGTTAGGGTTAGTGTTAGAGTTAGGGTTAGGATAAGGGTAAGGGTTAGGGTTGGGTTAGGGTTAGGGGTAGGGGTTAGGGTTAGGGTTATTTTTAGGGTTAGGGTTAGGGTAAGGGTAATGGTTAGGGTTAGGGTTAGGTTTAAGGTTAGGGTAAGGGTTAGGTTTAGGGTTAGGGATAGTGTTAGGGGTAGGGTTAGGGTTAGGGTTAGGTTTAGAGTTAGGGTAAGGGTAAGGTGTAGGGTTAGGGTTAGGGTTAGGGGTTAGGGTTAGGGTTAGGGTTAGGGTTAAGGTAAGGGTAAGGATTAGGGTTAGGGTTAGGGTTCTGCTTAGGGTAAAGTTAGGTTTAGGTTTAGGGTAAAGGTAAGGTTTAGCGTTAGGTTAGGGTTAGGTTTGGTGTTAGGTTTAGGGTAAGGGTAAGGGTTAGGGTTAGGGTTAGTGTTAGGGTTAGTTTTGGGTTAGTGTTAGGGTTAGGGTTAGGGTTAGTGTAAGGGTTAGGGTTAAGTTTAGGGTTAGGTTAGGGTTAGGGTATGGGTTAGGGTTAGGGTAAGGGTTAGGTTAGGGTTAGGGTTAGGGTTAGGTTTATGATTAGGGTTAAGGTAAGGGTAAGGGGTTAGGGTTAGGTTTAGGGTTGGGGTTAAGGTTAGGGTTAGGGTTAGGTTAAGTGTAACCATTAGGGTCGGGGTAAGGTTTAGGG
>JANJXV010000414.1:540000-552500 GCA_024803745.1 Megascapheus bottae
GTAAGGTTTAGGGTTAGGGTTAGGGTTAGGGGTTAGGGTTAGGGTTAGGGTAAGGGTTAGGGTTAGGATTTGGGTTAGGGTAAGGGTTAGGTTTAGGGTAAGGGTTAGGGTTACTGTTAAGGTTAGGGTTAGTTTCATGGTTAGGGTTAGTGTAAGGGTAAGGGTTAGTGTTAGGTTTAGGTTTGGGGTTAAGATTAGGGTTAGGGTTAGGATAAGGGTAAGGGTAAAGGTTAGGTTTATGTTAGGTTTAGGGTTAGATTCAGGGTTAGGGTTAGGGTAACGGTTTGGGTGAGCGTTAGGATTAGGGTTAGGGTTAGGGGTTAGTGTTAGTGTTAGGGTTAGGGTAAAAGTTCGGGTAAGGGTTAGGGTTAGGGTAAGAGTTAGGCTTAGGGTTAGGGTTAGGGTTGGGTTAGGGTAAGGGTTATGTTTAGGGTTAGGGTTAGGTAAGTGTAAGTGTCAGGTTTAGAGTTATGGTTAGGGTAAGGGTTAGGGTTATTGTTAAGGTGAGGGTTAGGTTTGGTGTTAGGGTATGGGTTAGGGTTAGGGTTAGGGTTAGGTTTATGATTAGGGTTAGAGTAAGGGTAAGGGGTTAGGGATAGGTTTAGTGTTGGGGTTAAGGTTAGGGTTAGGGTTAGGTTAAGTGTAAGCATTAGGGTCAGGGTTAGGGTTAGGGTAAGGGTTAGGGTTAGGGTTAGGGTGAGTGTTAGGGTTAGGGTTAGGATTAGGGGTTAGGGTTGGGGTTAGGGTAAGGGTAAGGGTTAGGTTTAGGGTAAGGATTAGGGTTAGGGTTAAAGTTAGGGTAAGTGTAAGGGTTAGGGTTAGAGTTACGGTTAGGGTTAGGGGTTAGGGTTAGGGTTAGGGTTAGGGTTAGAATAAGGGTTAGTGTTAGGGTTAGGGTTAGGGGTTAGGGTTAGGGTTAGGGTTAGGGTTAGGGTAAGGGTTAGGGTTAGGGTTAGGGTTAGGGTAAGGGTTAGGGTTAGGGGTAGGGTAACGGAAATGTTTAGGGTAAGGGTCCTGGTTAGGGTTAGTGTAAGGGTAAGTGTTAGGGTTAGGGTTAGGTTTAGGTTTAGACTTAGGTTTAGCGTTAGGGTTAGGGTAAGTGTAAGGGTTAGGGTTAGGTTTAGGGTTGGGATAAATGTTAGGGTTAGGGTTAGGTTAAGTGAAAGCATTAGGGTTAGGGTTAGGGTTAGGGTTAGGGTAAGAGTTAGGCTTAGGATTAGGGTTAGGGTTGGGTTAGGGTAAGGGTTATGGTTAGGGTTAGGGCTAGGTAAGTGTAAGTGTCAGGGTTAGAGTTAAGGTTAGGGTAAGGGTTAGGGTTATTGTTAAGGTGAGGGTTAGGTTTAGTGTTAGGTTATGGGTTAGGGTTAGGGTTAGGGTTAGGGTTATGTTTAGGGTTAGTGTTAGGGTTAGGGGTTAGGGTTAGGGTTATGTTTAGGGTTAGAGTTAGGGTTAGGGTAAGGGTAGGGTTAGGGTTAGTGTTAGGGTTAGGGTTAGGGTAAGTGTACGGGTTAGGGTTAGGGATAGTGTTAGGGTAAGGGTAAGGGTTAGGGTTAGGGTTAGGGTTAGGGTTAGGGTTCCGTTTAGGGTAGGGGTTAGGTTAAGCTTAAGTCTTAGGTTAGGGTTAGTGTTAGGGTTAGGGTTAAGTTTAGGGTTAGGGTTAGGGTAAAGGTAAGGGTTAGGGTTAGGGTTAGGGTTAGGGTTAGGGGTTAGGTTTAGGGTTAGGGTTAGGATTCGGGTAAGGGTAAGGTTTAGGGGTAGGGTTAGGGTTAGGGTTAAGGTAAGGGCAAGGGTTAGGGTTAGGGTTAGGGTTAGGGTAAGGGTTAGGGTTAGGTTTAGGGTAAGGGTAAGTTTTAGGGTTAGGGTTAGGGTAAGGGTTACGTTTAGGTTTAGGGTTAGGGTTAGTGTTAGTTTTAGGGTTAGGGTTAGGGTAAGGGTAAGGGTTAGCGTTAGGGTTAGGGGTAGGTTGAATGTTAGGGTTAGAGTTTGGGTTAGGGTTAGCATTAGGGTTAGGGTTAGGGTTAGGGTAAGGGTAAGGGTTAGGGTTAGGGTTAGGGTTAGGGTAAGGGTAAGGGTTAGGGTTAGGGTTAGGGTTAGGGTTAGAGTAAGGGTAGTGTTAGGGTTAGGGTTAGGGTAAGGGTTAGGGTTAGGGTTAGGGTTAGAGTTAGGGGTTAGGGTTAAGGTTAGGGTTAGGATTCGGGTAAGGGTAAGGTTTAAGGTTAGGGTTAATGTTAGGGTTAAGGTAAGGATAAGGTTTAGGGTTAGGGTAAGGGCTAGGGTTAGCTTAGGGTAAGTGTAAGGTTTACGGTTAGGGTTAGGATTAGGGTTAGGGTAAGGGTTAGGGTTAGGATTAGTGTTAGTGTTAGGATCAGGGTTAGGGTTAGTGTAAGGTTAAGGGTTAGGATTAGGGTTAGGTTTAGGTTTAGGGTTAGGGTTAGGGTTAGGGTAAGGGTAGGGTTAGGGTTAGGGTAAGGATTATTGTTAGGGTTAGGGTTAGGGTAAGGGTTAGGGTTAGGGTTAGGTTTAGGGTTAGGGTTAGGGTTCCGTTTAGGGTAGGGGTTAGGTTAAGCTTAAGTCTTAGGTTAGGGTTAGTGTTAGGGTTAGGGTTAAGGTTAGGGTTAGGGTTAGGGTAAAGGTAAGGGTTAGGGTTAGGGTTAGGGTTAGGGTTAGGGTTAGGGGTTAGGTTTAGGGTTAGGGTTAGGGTTAGGGTAAGGGTAAGGGTTAGGGTTAGGTTTAGTGTTAGGGTAAGGGTAAGGGTTAAGGTTAGGGTTAGGGTTAGGGTTAGGGTTAGGTTTAGGGTTAGGGTTAGGGTTAGGGTTAGGGGTTAGGGTTAGGGATAGGGTTGGGGGAGGTTTAGGGTTAGGGTTAGGGTTAGGGTTAGAGTAAGGGTAGTGTTAGGGTTAGGGTTAGGGTAAGGGTTAGGGTTAGGGTTAGGGTTAGAGTTAGGGGTTAGGGTTAGGGTTAGGGTTAGGGTTAGGATTCGGGTAAGGTTATGGTTTAAGGTTAGGGTTAAGGTTAGGGTTAAGGTAAGGGTAATGGTTAGGGTTAGGGTAAGGGCTAGGGTTAGGTTAGGGTAAGTGTAAGGTTTAGGGTTAGGGTTAGGATTAGGGTTAGGGTAAGGGTTAGGGTTAGGGTTAGTGTTAGTGTTAGGTTCAGGGTTAGGGTTAGTGTAAGGTTAAGGGTTATGGTTAGGTTTAGGGTTAGGTTTAGGGTTAGTGTTAGGGTTAGGGTTAGGGTGAGGGTAGGGTTACGGTTAAGGTTAGGGTTAGGGTTAGGGTAAGGGTTAGGGTTAGGGTAAGGGTTAGGGTTAGGGTTAGGTTTACGGTTAGGGTTAGGGTAAGGGTAAGGTTAAGGGTTACGGTTAGGGTTAGAGTTAGGGTTTAGAGTTAGGGTTAGGGTTAGGATTCGGGTAAGGGTAAGGTTTAAGGTTAGGGTTAAGGTTAGGGTTAAGGTAAGGGTAAGGGTTAGGTTTAGGGTTAGGGTAAGGGCTAGGGTTAGGTTAGGGTAAGTGTAAGGTTTAGGGTTAGGGTTAGAATTAGGGTTAGGGTGAGGGTTAGGGTTAGGGTTAGTGTTAGTGTTAGGTTCAGGGTTAGGGTTAGTGTAAGGTTAAGGGTTAGGGTTAGGGTTAGGGTTAGGTTTAGGGTTAGGGTTAGGGTAAGGGTAGGGTTACGGTTAAGGTTAGGGTTAGGGTAAGGGTAAGGTTTAGGGTTAGGGTAAGGGTTGGGGTTAGGGTTAGGTTTACGGTTAGGGTTAGGGTAAGGGTAAGGGTTAGGGTTAGGTTTAGGCTTGGGGTTAAGTTTAGGGTTAAGGTAGGGTAAGTGTAAAGGTTAGGGTTAGGGTTAGGGAAAGGGTTATGGTTAGGCTTACGGGTTAGAGATAGGGTTAGGGTTAGGGTTAGGGTTACAGTAAGGGTTAGGGTTAGGGTAAGGGTAAGGTTTATGGTTAGGGTTAGGGTTAGGGTAAGGGTTAGGTTTAGGGTTAGTGTTAGGGTAAAGATTAGGGTTAGGGTGGGTGTTAGTGTAAGGTTTAGGGTTAAGGTTAGGGTTAGGTTTAGCATTAAGGTTAGGGTTAGGGTTAGGGTTAGGGAAAGGTTAAGGGTTAGGGTTAGGATTAGGGTTAGAATTAGGGGTTATAATTAGGGATAGGGCTAGCGTTAGTGCTAGGGTTAGGTTTAGGGTTAGGGTCAGGGTTAGGGTTAGGGTTAGGGTTAGGGTTAGGATACGGGAAAGGGTTAGGGTTAGGTTAGGTTAAGGGTTAGGGTTAGGGTTAGGGTAAGGTTAGAGTTAAGGTCAGGTTTAGGGTTCGGGTAAGGGTAAGTGTTAGGGTTAGGGTTAGGCTTAGGGTTAGGGTTAGGGTTGGAGTTATGGTAAGTGTTAGGGTTAGGGTTAAGGTTAAGGTTAGGGTTAGGGTTAGGGTTAGGGGTTACGGTTAGGTTTAGTGTTAGGGTTAGGGTAAGGGTTAGGGTTAGGGTTAGGTTTAGAGTTAGGGTTAGGGATAGGTTTAGGATTAGTTTTAGTTTAAGGGAAAGGCTAGGGTTAGTGTTAGGTTTAGGGTAAGGGTTAGTGTAAGGGGAAGGGTTGGGGTGAGGGTTAGGGTTAGTGTGAGCGATAGGGTAATGGTTATGATTAGGCTTAGGGTTAGGTTAAGGATTAGGGTTAGTGTTAGGGTAAGGGTAAGGATTCCGGTTAGGGTTAGGAAAAGGGTAATGGTTAGGGTTAGGGTTAGGGTTAGGGAAAGGATTAGGGTTAGGGTTAGGGTTAGGGTAAGGGTTAGGTTTGGGTTAGGGTTAGCATTAGGGTTAGGGTTACGGTTAGGGTTAGGGTAAGGGTAAGGGTTAGGATTAGGTTTAGTGTTAGGGTAAGGGTTAGGGTTAGGGTTAGGGTTAGGGTTAGGTTTAGGGTTAGCGTTAGGGTTAGGGGTTAGGGTTAGGGTTAGGTTTAGGGTTAGAGTTAGGGTTAGGGTAAGGGTAGGGTTAGGGTTAGTGTTAGGGTTAGAGTTAGGGTAAGTGTACGGGTTAGGGTTAGGGATAGTGTTAGGGTAAGGGTAAGGGTTAGGGTTAGGGTTAGGGTTCCATTTAGGGTAGGGGTTAGGTTAAGCTTAAGTCTTAGGTTAGGGTTAGTGTTAGGGTTAGGGTTAAGTTTAGGGTTAGGGTTAGGGTAAAGGTATGGGTTAGGGTTAGGGTTAGGGTTAGGGTTAGGGGTTAGGTTTAGGTTTAGGGTTAGGATTCAGGTAAGGGTAAGGTTTAGGTGTAGGGTTAGGGTTAGGGTTAAGGTAAGGGCAAGGGTTAGGGTTAGGGTTAGGGTTAGGGTAAGGGTTAGGGTTAGGTTTAGGGTAAGGGTAAGTTTTAGGGTTAGGGTTAGGGTAAGGGTTACGTTTAGGTTTAGGTTTAGGGTTAGGGTTAGTGTTAGTTTTAGGGTTAGGGTTAGGGTAAGGGTAAGGGTTAGCGTTAGGGTTAGGGGTAGGTTGAATGTTAGGGTTAGAGTTTGGGTTAGGGTTAGCATTAGGGTTAGGTTTAGGGTTAGGGTAAGGGTAAGGGTTAGGGTTAGGGTTAGTGTTAGTGTAAGGGTAAGGGTTAGGGTTAGGGTTAGGGTTAGGTTTAGGTTTAGGTTTATTGTTAGGGTTAGGTGATAGGGTTAGGGTTAGGGTTGGGGTAGGTTTAGGGTTAGGGTTAGGGTTAGGGTTAGGGTTAGAGTAAGGGTAGTGTTAGGGTTAGGGTTAGGGTAAGGGTTAGGGTTAGGGTTAGGGTTAGAGTTAGGGGTTAGGGTTAAGGTTAGGGTTAGGATTCCGGTAAGGGTAAGGTTTAAGGTTAGGGTTAAGGTTAGGGTTAAGGTAAGGATAAGGGTTAGGGTTAGGGTAAGGGCTAGGGTTAGGTTAGGGTAAGTGTAAGGTTTAGGGTTAGGGTTAGGATTAGGGTTAGGGTAAGGGTTAGGGTTAGGGTTAGTGTTAGTGTTAGGATCAGGGTTAGGGTTAGTGTAAGGTTAAGGGTTAGGGTTAGGGTTAGGTTTAGGTTTAGGGTTAGGGTTAGGGTTAGGGTAAGGGTAGGGTTAGGGTTAGGGTAAGGATTATTGTTAGGGTTAGGGTTAGGGTAAGGGTTAGGGTTAGGGTTAGGTTTAGGGTTAGGGTTAGGGTTCCGTTTAGGGTAGGGGTTAGGTTAAGCTTAAGTCTTAGGTTAGGGTTAGTGTTAGGGTTAGGGTTAAGGTTAGGGTTAGGGTTAGGGTAAAGGTAAGGGTTAGGGTTAGGGTTAGGGTTAGGGGTTAGGTTTAGGGTTAGGGTTAGGATTCGGGTAAGGGTAAGGTTTAGGGGTAGGGTTAGGGTTAGGGTTAAGGTAAGGGCAAGGGTTAGGGTTAGGGTTAGGGTTAGGGTAAGGGTTAGGGTTAGGTTTAGGGTAAGGGTAAGTTTTAGGGTTGGGGTTAGGGTAAGGGTTACGTTTAGGTTTAGGTTTAGGGTTAGGGTTCGTGTTAGTTTTAGGGTTATGGTTAGGGTAAGGGTAAGGGTTAGCGTTAGGGTTAGCGGTAGGTTTAATGTTAGGGTTAGGGTTTGGGTTAGTGTTAGCATTAGGGTTAGGGTTAGGGTTAGGGTAAGGGTAAGGGTTAGGGTTAGAGTTAGTGTTAGGGTAAGGGTAAGGGTTAAGGTTAGGGTTAGGGTTAGGGTTACGGTAGGTTTAGGGTTAGGTTTAGGGTTAGGGTTAGGGGTTAGGGTTAGGGATAGGGTTGGGGTAGGTTTAGGGTTAGGGTTAGGGTTAGGGTTAGAGTAAGGGTAGTGTTAGGGTTAGGGTTAGGTTAAGGGTTAGGGTTAGGGTTAGGGTTAGAGTTAGGGGTTAGGGTTAGGGTTAGGGTTAGGATTCGGGTAAGGTTATGGTTTAAGGTTAGGGTTAAGGTTAGGGTTAAGGTAAGGGTAATGGTTAGGGTTAGGGTAAGGGCTAGGGTTAGGTTAGGGTAAGTGTAAGGTTTAGGGTTAGGGTTAGGATTAGGGTTAGGGTAAGGGTTAGGGTTAGGGTTAGTGTTAGTGTTAGGTTCAGGGTTAGGGTTAGTGTAAGGTTAAGGGTTATGGTTAGGTTTAGGGTTAGGTTTAGGGTTAGGGTTAGGGTTAGGGTTAGGGTGAGGGTAGGGTTACGGTTAAGGTTAGGGTTAGGGTTAGGGTAAGGGTTAGGGTTAGGGTAAGGGTTAGGGTTAGGGTAAGGTTTACGGTTAGGGTTAGGGTAAGGGTAAGGTTAAGGGTTACGGTTAGGGTTAGAGTTAGGGTTTAGAGTTAGGGTTAGGGTTAGGATTCGGGTAAGGGTAAGGTTTAAGGTTAGGGTTAAGGTTAGGGTTAAGGTAAGGGTAAGGGTTAGGTTTAGGGTTAGGGTAAGGGCTAGGGTTAGGTTAGGGTAAGTGTAATGTTTAGGGTTAGGGTTAGAATTAGGGTTAGGGTGAGGGTTAGGGTTAGGGTTAGTGTTAGTGTTAGGTTCAGGGTTAGGGTTAGTGTAAGGTTAAGGGTTAGGGTTAGGGTTAGGGTTAGGTTTAGGGTTAGGGTTAGGGTTAGGGTAAGGGTAGGGTTACGGTTAAGGTTAGGGTTAGGGTAAGGGTAAGGTTTAGGGTTAGGGTAAGGGTTGGGTTTAGGGTTAGGTTTACGGTTAGGGTTAGGGTAAGGGTTAGGGTTAGGGTTAGGGTTAGAGTTAGGGGTTAGGGTTAGGGTTAGGGTTAGGGTTAGGATTCGGGTAAGGTTATGGTTTAAGGTTAGGGTTAAGGTTAGGGTTAAGGTAAGGGTAATGGTTAGGGTTAGGGTAAGGGCTAGGGTTAGGTTAGGGTAAGTGTAAGGTTTAGGGTTAGGGTTAGGATTAGGGTTAGGGTAAGGGTTAGGGTTAGGGTTAGTGTTAGTGTTAGGTTCAGGGTTAGGGTTAGTGTAAGGTTAAGGGTTATGGTTAGGTTTAGGGTTAGGTTTAGGGTTAGTGTTAGGGTTAGGGTTAGGGTGAGGGTAGGGTTACGGTTAAGGTTAGGGTTAGGGTTAGGGTAAGGGTTAGGGTTAGGGTAAGGGTTAGGGTTAGGGTTAGGTTTACGGTTAGGGTTAGGGTAAGGGTAAGGTTAAGGGTTACGGTTAGGGTTAGAGTTAGGGTTTAGAGTTAGGGTTAGGGTTAGGATTCGGGTAAGGGTAAGGTTTAAGGTTAGGGTTAAGGTTAGGGTTAAGGTAAGGGTAAGGGTTAGGTTTAGGGTTAGGGTAAGGGCTAGTGTTAGGTTAGGGTAAGTGTAAGGTTTAGGGTTAGGGTTAGAATTAGGGTTAGGGTGAGGGTTAGGGTTAGGGTTAGTGTTAGTGTTAGGTTCAGGGTTAGGGTTAGTGTAAGGTTAAGGGTTAGGGTTAGGGTTAGGGTTAGGTTTAGGGTTAGGGTTAGGGTTAGGGTAAGGGTAGGGTTACGGTTAAGGTTAGGGTTAGGGTAAGGGTAAGGTTTAGGGTTAGGGTAAGGGTTGGGGTTAGGGTTAGGTTTACGGTTAGGGTTAGGGTAAGGGTAAGGGTTAGGGTTAGGTTTAGGCTTGGGGTTAAGTTTAGGGTTAGGGTAGGGTAAGTGTAAAGGTTAGGGTTAGGGTTAGGGAAAGGGTTATGGTTAGGCTTACGGGTTAGAGATAGGGTTAGGGTTAGGGTTAGGGTTACAGTAAGGGTTAGGGTTAGGGTAAGGGTAAGGTTTATGGTTAGGGTTAGGGTTAGGGTAAGGGTTAGGTTTAGGGTTAGTGTTAGGGTAAAGATTAGGGTTAGGGTGAGTGTTAGTGTAAGGTTTAGGGTTAAGGTTAGGGTTAGGTTTAGCATTAAGATTAGGGTTAGGGTTAGGGAAAGGGTAAGGGTTAGGGTTAGGATTAGGGTTAGAATTAGGGGTTATAATTAGGGATAGGGCTAGCGTTAGTGCTAGGGTTAGGTTTAGGGTTAGGGTCAGGGTTAGGGTTAGGGTTAGGGTTAGGGTAAGGGTTAGGATACGGGAAAGGGTTAGGGTTAGGTTAGGTTAAGGGTTAGGGTTAGGGTTAGGGTAAGGTTAGAGTTAAGGTCAGGTTTAGGGTTCGGGTAAGGGTAAGTGTTAGGGTTAGGGTTAGGCTTAGGGTTAGGTTTAGGGTTAGGGTTATGGTAAGTGTTAGGGTTAGGGTTAAGGTTAAGGTTAGGGTTAGGGTTAGGGTTAGGGGTTACGGTTAGGTTTAGTGTTAGGGTTAGGGTAAGGGTTAGGGTTAGGGTTAGGTTTAGAGTTAGGGTTAGGGATAGGTTTAGGATTAGTTTTAGTTTAAGGGAAAGGCTAGGGTTAGTGTTAGGTTTAGGGTAAGGGTTAGTGTAAGGGGAAGGGTTGGGGTGAGGGTTAGGGTTAGGGTGAGCGATAGGGTAATGGTTATGATTAGGCTTAGGGTTAGGTTAAGGATTAGGGTTAGTGTTAGGGTAAGGGTAAGGATTCCGGTTAGGGTTAGGAAAAGGGTAATGGTTAGGTTTAGGGTTAGGGTTAGGGAAAGGATTAGGGTTAGGGTTAGGGTTAGGGTAAGGGTTAGGTTTGGGTTAGGGTTAGCATTAGGGTTAGGGTTACGGTTAGGGTTAGGGTAAGGGTAAGGGTTAGGATTAGGTTTAGTGTTAGGGTAAGGGTTAGGGTTAGGGTTAGGGTTAGGGTTAGGTTTAGGATTAGCGTTAGGGTTAGGGGTTAGGGTTAGGGTTAGGTTTAGGGTTAGAGTTAGGGTTAGGGTAAGGGTAGGGTTAGGGTTAGTGTTAAGGTTAGAGTTAGGGTAAGTGTACGGGTTAGGGTTAGGGATAGTGTTAGGGTAAGGGTAAGGGTTAGGGTTAGGGTTAGGGTTCCGTTTAGGGTAGGTGTTAGGTTAAGCTTAAGTCTTAGGTTAGGGTTAGTGTTAGGGTTAGGGTTAAGTTTAGGGTTAGGGTTAGGGTAAAGGTAAGGGTTAGGGTTAGGGTTAGGGTTAGGGTTAGGGGTTAGGTTTAGGTTTAGGGTTAGGATTCGGGTAAGGGTAAGGTTTAGGTGTAGGTTTAGGGTTAGGGTTAAGGTAAGGGCAAGGGTTAGGGTTAGGGTTAGGGTTAGGGTAAGGGTTAGGGTTAGGTTTAGGGTAAGGGTAAGTTTTACGGTTAGAGTTAGGGTAAGGGTTACGTTTAGGTTTAGGTTTAGGGTTAGGGTTAGTGTTAGTTTTAGGGTTAGGGTTAGGGTAAGGGTAAGGGTTAGCGTTAGGGTTAGGGGTAGGTTGAATGTTAGGGTTAGAGTTTGGGTTAGGGTTAGCATTAGGGTTAGGGTTAGGGTTAGGGTAAGGGTAAGGGTTAGGGTTAGGGTTAGTGTTAGTGTAAGGGTAAGGGTTAGGGTTAGGGTTAGGGTTAGGGTTAGGTTTAGGGTTAGGTTTAGGGTTAGGGTTAGGTGATAGGGTTAGGGTTAGGGTTGGGGTAGGGTTAGGGTTAGGGTTAGGGTTAGGGTTAGAGTAAGGGTAGTGTTAGGGTTAGGGTTAGGGTAAGGGTTAGGGTTAGGGTTAGGGTTAGAGTTAGGGGTTAGGGTTAAGGTTAGGGTTAGGATTCGGGTAAGGGTAAGGTTTAAGGTTAGGGTTAAGGTTAGGGTTAAGGTAAGGGTAATGGTTAGGGTTAGGGTAAGGGCTAGGGTTAGGTTAGGGTAAGTGTAAGGTTTAGGGTTAGGGTTAGGATTAGGGTTAGGGTAAGGGTTAGGGTTAGGGTTAGTGTTAGTGTTAGGATCAGGGTTAGGGTTAGTGTAAGGTTAAGGGTTATGGTTAGGGTTAGGGTTAGGTTTAGGGTTAGGGTTAGGGTTAGGGTAAGGGTAGGGTTAGGGTTAGGGTAAGGATTATTGTTAGGGTTAGGGTTAGGGTAAGGGTTAGGGTTAGGGTTAGGTTTAGGGTTAGGGTTAGGGTTCCGTTTAGGGTAGGGGTTAGGTTAAGCTTAAGTCTTAGGTTAGGGTTAGTGTTAGGGTTAGGGTTAAGGTTAGGGTTAGGGTTAGGGTAAAGGTAAGGGTTAGGGTTAGGGTTAGGTTTAGGGGTTAGGTTTAGGGTTAGGGTTAGGATTCGGGTAAGGGTAAGGTTTAGGGGTAGGGTTAGGGTTAGGGTTAAGGTAAGGGCAAGGGTTAGGGTTAGGGTTAGGGTTAGGGTAAGGGTTAGGGTTAGGTTTAGGGTAAGGGTAAGTTTTAGGGTTGGGGTTAGGGTAAGGGTTACGTTTAGGTTTAGGTTTAGGGTTAGGGTTCGTGTTAGTTTTAGGGTTATGGTTAGGGTAAGGGTAAGGGTTAGCGTTAGGGTTAGGGGTAGGTTTAATGTTAGGGTTAGGGTTTGGGTTAGGTTTAGCATTAGGGTTAGGGTTAGGGTTAAGGTAAGGGTAAGGGTTAGGGTTAGGGTTAGTGTTAGGGTAAGGGTAAGGGTTAAGGTTAGGGTTAGGGTTAGGGTTAGGGTTAGGTTTAGGGTTAGGGTTAGGGTTAGGGTTAGGGGTTAGGGTTAGGGATAGGGTTGGGGTAGGGTTAGGGTTAGGGTTAGGGTTAGGGTTAGAGTAAGGGTAGTGTTAGTTTTAGGGTTAGGATAAGGGTTAGGGTTAGGGTTAGGGTTAGAGTTAGGGGTTAGGGTTAGGGTTAGGGTTAGGATTCGGGTAAGGTTATGGTTTAAGGTTAGGGTTAAGGTTAGGGTTAAGGTAAGGGTAAGGGTTAGGGTTAGGGTAAGGGCTAGGGTTAGGTTAGGGTAAGTGTAAGGTTTAGGGTTAGGGTTAGGATTATGGTTAGGGAAAGGATTAGGGTTAGGGTTAGTGTTAGTGTTAGGTTCAGGGTTAGGGTTAGTGTAAGGTTAAGGGTTAGGGTTAGGGTTAGGGTTAGGTTTAGGGTTAGGGTTAGGGTTAGGGTAAGGGTAGGGTTAGGGTTAGGGTTAGGGTTAGGGTTAGGTTAAGGATTAGGGTTAGGGTTAGGGTTAGGGTAAGGGTTAGGGTTAGGGTTAGGTTTACGGTTAGGGTTAGGGTAAGGGTAAGGGTTAGGGTTAGGTTTAGGCTTGGGGTTAAGTTTAGGGTTAGGGTAGGGTAAGTGTAAAGGTTAGGGTTAGGGTTAGGGAAAGGGTTATGGTTAGGCTTACGGATTAGAGATAGGGTTAGGGTTAGGGTTATTGTTACAGTAAGGGTTAGGGTTAGGGTAAGGGTAAGGGATATGGTTAGGGTTAGGGTTAGGGTAAGGGTTAGGTTTAGGGTTAGTGTTAGGGTAAAGATTAGGGTTAGGGTTAGTGTTACTGTAAGGTTTAGGGTTAAGGTTAGGGTTAGGTTTAGCATTAAGGTTAGGGTTAGGGTTAGGGAAAGGGTAAGGGTTAGGGTTAGGATTAGGGTTAGAATTATGGGTTATAGTTAGGGATAGGGCTAGCGTTAGTGCTAGGGTTAGGTTTAGGGTTAGGGTCAGGGTTAGGGTTATGGTTAGGGTTAGGGTTTCTGTTAGGATAAGGGAAAGGGTTAGGGTTAGGTTAGGTTAAGGGTTAGGGTTAGGGTTAGGGTAAGGTTAGAGTTATGGTCAGGTTTATGGTTCGGGTAAGGGTAAGTGTTAGGGTTAGAGTTAG
>JANJXV010000414.1:572500-575000 GCA_024803745.1 Megascapheus bottae
TAGGGTTAGGGTTAGCGTTAGGGTTAGGGATAGGGTTTATATTTAGGGTTAGGTCTAGGGTTAGTGCTAGGGTTAGGTTTAGAGTTAGGGTCAGGGTTAGGGTTAAGTTATGGGTAAGTGTTAGGGTTAGGTTTTGGGTTAGGTTTAGGATAAGGGTAAGGTTTAGGGTTAGGGTTAGGTTAAGGGTTAGGTTTAGGGTTAGGGTAAGGTTAGGGTTAGGGTCTGGTTTAGGGTTCTGGGAAGCGTAAGTGTTAGGGTTAGGGTTAGGCTTAGGGTAAGGGTTAGAGTTACGGTTAGCGTAAGTGTTAGGGTTAGGGTTAGGGTTAAGGTTAGGGTTAAGGGAAGGGTAAGGTTTAGGGTTAGGGTTAGGGTTAGGGGTTAGGGTTAGGTTTAGTGTTAGGGTTAGTGTAAGGGTTAGGGTTAGGGTTTGGGTTAGGGTAAGGGTTAGGTTTAGGGTAAGGTTTAGGGTTACTGTTAAGGTTAGGGTTAGTTTCATGGTTAGGGTTAGTGTAACGGTAAGGGTTAGTGTTAGGTTTAGGTTTAGGGTTAGGGTCAGGGTTAGGGTTAGGGTAATGGTTTGGGTGAGCGTTAGGATTAGGGTTAGGGTTAGGGGTTAGTGTTAGGGTTACGGTTAGTGTAAAGGTTCGGGTAAGGGTTAGGGTTAGGGTTAGGGTAAGAGTTAGGCTTAGGGTTAGGGTTAGGGTTGGGTTAGGGTAAGGGTTATGGTTAGGGTTAGGGTTAGGTAAGTGTAAGTGTCAGGTTTAGAGTTATGGTTAGGGTAAGGGTTAGGGTTATTGTTAAGGTGAGGGTTAGGTTTAGTGTTAGGGTATGGGTTAGGGTTAGGGTTAGGGTTAGGGTTAGGTTTATTATTAGGGTTAGGGTAAGGTTAAGGGGTTAGGGATAGGTTTAGTGTTGGGGTTAAGGTTAGGGTTAGGGTTAGGTTAAGTGTAAGCATTAGGGTCAGGGTTAGGGTTAGGGTAAGGGTTAGGGTTAGGGTTAGGGTTAGGGTGAGTGTTAGGGTTAGGGTTAGGATTAGGGGTTAGGGTTAGGGTTAGGGTAAGGGTAAGGGTTAGGGTTAGGGTAAGGATTAGGGTTAGGGTTAAAGGTAGGGTACGGGTAAGGGTTAGGATTAGAGTTACGGTTAGGGTTAGGGGTTAGGGTTAGGGTTAGAATAAGGGTTAGCGTTAGGGTTAGGGTTAGGGGTTAAGGTTAGGGTTAGGGTTAGGGTTAGGGTAAGGGTTAGGGGTAGGGGTAGGGTAACGTTAATGTTTAGGGTAAGGGTCCTGGTTAGGGTTAGTGTAAGGGTAAGTGTTAGGGTTAGGGTTAAGGTTAGGTTTAGGCTTAGGTTTAGGGTTAGGGTTAGGGTAAGTGTAAGGGTTAGGATTAGGTTTAGGGTTGGGATTAATGTTAGGGTTAGGGTTAGGTTAAGTGTAAGCATTTGGGTTAAGGTTAGGGTTAGGGTAAGAGGCTTAGGGTTAGGGTTAGGGTTGGGTTAGGGTAAGGGTTATGGTTAGGGTTAGGGTTAGGTAAGTGTAAGTGTCAGGGTTAGAGTTATGTTTAGGGTAAGGGTTAGGGTTATTGTTAAGGTGAGGGTTAGGTTTAGTGTTAGGGTATGGGTTAGGGTTAGGGTTAGGGTTAGGGTTAGGTTTATGATTAGGGTTAGGGTAAGGGTAAGGGGTTAGGGTTAGGGTTAGGGTTAGGGTTAGGGTTAGGGTAAGGGTTAGGGTTAGGGGTAGGGTAACGGTAATGTTTAGGGTAAGGGTCCTGGTTAGGGTTAGTGTAAGGGTAAGTGTTAGGGTTAGGATTAGGGTTAGGTTTAGGCTTAGTGTTAGGGTTAGGGTTAGGGTAAGTGTAAGGTTAGGGTTAGGTTTAGGGTTGGGATTAATGTTAGTGTTAGGGTTAGGTTAAGTGTAAGCATTAGGGTTAGGGTTAGGGTAAGAGTTAGGCTTAGGGGTAGGGTTAGGGTTGGGTTAGGGTAAGGGTTATGGTTAGGGTTAGGGTTAGGTTAGTGTAAGTGTCAGGGTTAGAGTTAAAGTTTGGGTAAGGGTTAGGGTTATTGTTAAGGTGAGAGTTAGGTTTAGTGTTAGGGTATGGGTTAGGGTTAGGGTTAGGGTTAGGGTTAGGTTTATGATTAGGGTTAGGGTAAGGGTAAGGGGTTAGGGATAGGTTTAGTGTTGGGGTTAAGGTTAGGGTTAGGGTTAGGTTAAGTGTAAGCATTAGGGTCAGGGTTAGGGTTAGGGTAAGGGTTAGGGTTAGGGTTAGGGTTAGGGTGAGTGTTAGGGTTAGGGTTAGGATTAGGGGTTAGGGTTAGGGTTAGGGTAAGGGTAAGGGTTAGGGTTACGGTAAGGATTAGTGTTAAGGTTAAACTAAGGGAAAGTGTAAGGGTTAGGGTTAGAGTTACGGTTAGGGTTAGGGGTTAGGGTTAGGGTTAGGGTTAGAATAAGGGTTAGCGTTAGGGTTAGGGTTAGGGGTTAGGGTTAGGGTTAGGGTTAGGGTTAGG
>JANJXV010000414.1:580000-585000 GCA_024803745.1 Megascapheus bottae
GTTACGGTTAGGGAATGCGTTCGGTAAGGGTAAGTGTTAGGGTTAGGGTTAGAGTTACGGTAAGGGTTAGGGTTAGGGTAAGGGTACGGGTTATGGTTAGGGTTAGGGTTAGGGTAAGGGTTAGGGTTAGGGTTAGGGTTAGGGTATAGATTAGGGTTAGGGTTAGTGTTAGTGTAAGGTTTAGGTTTAGGGTTAGGGTTAGGGTTTGCATTAAGGTTTGGTTTAACGTTAGGGTTAGGGTTAGGGTAAGGGTTAGCGTTAGGGTTAGGGAAAGGTTAAGGTTTAGGGTAAGTTTTAGGGTTAGGGTTAGAGTTTGGGTAAGGCTTAGGGTTAGGGTTAGGGTTAGGATAAGGGTAAGGGTTAGGGTTAAGTTTAGGGTTAGGGTTAGGCTTAGGGTAAGGTTTAGAGTTACGGTTAGGGTAAGTGTTAGGGTTAGGGTTAGGGTTAAGGTTAGGGTTAGGGTAAGGGAAAGGTTTAGGGTTAGGGTTAGGGTTAGGGTAAGGGTTAGGGTTAGGGTTAGGGTTAGGGTTAAGTTTAGGTTTAGGGTAAGGGTAAGGTTTAGGGTTAGGGTTAGGGTTAGGGGTTAGGGTTAGGTTTAGGGTAAGGGTTAGGGTTACTGTTAAGGTTAGGGTTAGTTTCATGGTTAGGGTTAGTGTAAGGGTAAGGGTTAGTGTTAGGTTTAGGTTTGGGGTTAAGATTAGGGTTAGGGTTAGGATAAGGGTAAGGGTAAGGGTTAGGTTTAGGTTAAGTTTAGGGTTAGGGTCAGGGTTAGGGTTAGGGTAATGGTTTGGGTGAGCTTTAGGATTAGGGTTAGGGTTAGGGGTTAGTGTTAGCTTTAGGGTTAGTGTAAAGGTTCGGGTAAGGGTTAGGGTTAGGGTTAGGTAAGAGTTAGGCTTAGGGTTAGGGTTAGTGTTGGGTTAGGGTAAGGGTTATTGTTAGGGTTAGGGTTAGGTAAGTGTAAGTGTCAGGGTTAGAGTTATGGTTAGGGTAAGGGTTAGGGTTATTGTTAAGGTGAGGGTTAGGTTTAGTGTTAGGGTATGGGTTAGGGTTAGGGTAAGGGTTAGGGTTAGGGTTAGGTTTATGATTAGGGTTAGGGTAAGGGTAAGGGGTTAGGGATAGGTTTAGTCTTGGGGTTAAGGTTAGGGTTAGGGTTAGGTTAAGTGTAAGCATTGGGGTCAGGGTTAGGGTTAGGGTAAGGGTTAGGTTTAGGGTTAGGGTTAGGGTGAGTGTTAGGGTTAGGGTTAGGATTAGGGGTTAGGGTTAGGGTTATGGTAAGGGTAAGGGTTAGGGTTAGGGTAAGGATTAGGGTTATTGTTAAAGTTAGGGTAAGGGTAAGGGTTAGGGTTAGAGTTACGGTTAGGGTTAGGGGTTAGGGTTAGGGTTAGAATAAGGGTTAGCGTTAGGGTTAGGGTTAGGGGTTAGGGTTAGGGTTAGGGTTATTGTAAGGGTTAGGGGTAAGGGTAGGGTACTGGTAATGTTGAGGTTAAGGGTCCTGGTTAGGGTTAGAGTAAGAGTAAGTGTTAGGGTTAGGGTTAGGGTTACGCTAAGGTTCCGGGTTAGGCTTAGGGTAAGGGTAAGGGTTAGGGTTAGGTTTAGGGTTGGGATTAAAGTTAGGGTTAGGGTTAGGTTAAGTGTAAGCATTAGAGTTAGGGTTAGGGTTAGGGTAAGGGTTAGGGTTAGGGTTAGGGTTAATGTTAGGGTAAGTGTTAGGGTTTGGGTTAGGGTTAGTTGTTAGGGTTATGGTTAGGGTTAGCGTAAGGGTTAGGTTTAGGGTAAAGGTTAGGGTTAGGGTTAGGGTTAGGGTTAGGGTTAGGGTTATGGGTTGGGTTTATGGTCAGGGTTAGGTTTAGGGTAAGGGTTACGGTTTGGGATAGGGTTACGTAAGGGTAAGTGTTAGGGTTAGGGTTAGGTTAGGGTTAGGATAAGTGTAAGGGTTATGGTTATGGTTAGGGTTAGTGTTAAGGTTAGAGTTAGGGTTAGGGTTAGGCCAAGGGTTAGGGTGAGGATAAGTGTTAGGGTTAGGGTTAGGGTTAGGGTAAGGGTTAGGGTTAGGTTTAGGATAAGGGTTAGAGTTAGGGTTAGGTTTAGGGTAAGGGTTACGGTTAGAGTTAGGGTTAGGTAAGGGCAAGTGTTAGGGTTAGGGTTAGGGTTACGGTTAGGGTTAGGGTTAGGTTTAGGGTTAGGGGTAGGGTAAGGGTAAGGGTTTAGTTTAGGGTTAGGGTTAGTTTTAAGGTTAGGGTTAGTGTTAGGGTTAGGGTTAGGGTGAGGGTAAGGGTAAGAGTTAGGGTTAAGGTTATGGTTAGGGTAAAGGTTAGAGTAAGGGTTAGGGTTAGGCTAAGGGTTAGGGTTAGGGTTAGGGTAAGAGTTAGGGGTAGGGTTAGGGTTTGTGAAAGGGTAAGGGTTAGGGTTAGGCCTAGGGTTAGGGTAAGGATTAGGTTAGGGTTAGGGTTATGGTAAGGGTTAGGGTTAGGGTTAGGGTTAGCATTAAGGTTAGGGTTAGTGTAAGTGTAAGGGTTAGGGTTAGGGTTAGGGTTAGGGGTTAGTGTTAGGGTTAGGGTTAGGTTTAGGGAAAGGGTTAGGGTAAAGGTAAGGGTTAGGGTTAGAGTTAGAATTAGGGATAGGGCTAAGGTTAGGGTTAGGGTTAGGGTTATGGTTAGGGTAAGGATAAGGGTTAGGGTTAAGGGTAGGGGTAGGGTTAGGTTTAGGTTTACGGTTAGAGTTAGGGTTAGGGTTACGGGTTAGGGTTAGGGTTAGGATTATGGTAAGGGTTAGGGTTAGGCTTATGGTTAGGGTAAGGATTAGGTTAGGATTACGGTTATGGTAAGGGTTAGGGTTAGGTTTAGGGTATGGGTAAGGGTTAGGGTTAGGGTTAGGCTTAGGGTTAGGGTTAGGGTTAGGGGTTAGGGTTAGGGTTAGGGTTAGGATTAGGGTAAGGGTTAGGGTTAGGTTTAGGGTTAGGGTAAAGGTAAGTGTTAGGGTTAGGGTTAGGGTTAGCGTTAGGGTAAGGTTACGGTTTAGGGTTAAGGTTAGGGGTAGGGTTAAGTTTAGTTTTACGGTTAGGGTTATGGTAAGTGTTAGGGTTAGGGTTAGGGTTAGGGTTAGGGTTAGGGTTAGAATAAGGGTAACGGTTAGGTTGAGGGTTAGGGTTAGGTTTAGGGGTTAGGGTTAGGGTTAGGTTTAGGGTTAGGGTGAGGATAAGGGTTAGGATTAGGGTTAGGGTTAGGGGTTAGGGGTTAGGGTTAGGTTTAGGGTTAGGGTAAGGGTAAGGGTTAGGGTTAGGGTTAGGGTTAGGGGTTAGGGTTCGGGTTAGGGTTATGTTTATGGTAAGGGTTAGGGTTAGGGTTAGGGTTAGGTTTAGGTTTAGGGTTGGGGTTAGGGTTAGGGTAAGGTTAAGGGTTATTGTTAGGGTAAGGTTTAGGGTTAGGGGTTAGGGTCAGGGTTAGAGATAGGGAAAGGGTTACGGTTACGGTTAGACTTAGGTAAGGGTTAGGGTTAGGGTTAGGGTAAGGATTAGAGTTAGGGTTAGTGTAAGAGTTAGGGTTAGGGTTAGGGTTAGGGTTAGGGTATGCGTAAGGGTTAGGTTTAGGGTTAGGGTTAGGCTTAAGATTAGGGTTAGGGGTAGGGCAAGGGTAAATGTTAGGGTTACGGTTAAGTGTTAGGGTTAGTGTTAGGGTTAGGGTTAGGGTAAGAGTAATGGTTACGGTTTGGGTTAGGGTTAGGGTTAGTGTTAGGGTAAGGGTAATGGTTACGGTTAGGGTTAGGTTTAGGGTTAGGGGTTAGGGTTAGGGTTAGGGTTAGGGTAAGGGTTAGGGTTAGGTTTAGGGTTACGGTTAGGGTTAGGGTTAGGGTTAGGGTTAGGGATTAGGGCTAGGGTTAGGTTTAGGGTTAGGGTAAGGATAAGGGTTAGGTTGAGGTTTAGAGTTAGGGGTTAGGGTTAGGTTTAGGGTTAGGGTAAGAGTAAGTGTTAGGGTTAGGGTTAAGGTTAGGGGTTAGGGTTAGGGTTAGAGTTAGGGTTATGTTTAGGGTAAGGGTTAGGGTGAGGGTTGGCGTTAGGGATTAGGGTTAGGGTTAGGTTTAGGGTTAGGGTAAGGATAAGGGTTAGGGTTAGGATTAGAGTTAGGGGTTAGGGTTAGGTTTAGAGTTAGGGTAAGGGTAAGTTTTAGGGTTAGGTTTAGGGTTAGGGGTTAGGGTTAGAGTTAGGGTTAGGGTTATGTTTAGGGTAAGGTTAGGGTTAGGGTTAGGGTAAGGATAAGGTTTAGGGTTAGGGTTAGGTTTAGGTTTAGATTAATGGTAAGGGTTAGGGTTAGGGTTAGGGTTAAGGTTAGGTTTAGGGTTAGGGTAAGAGTAAGGGTCAGGGTTAGTGTTAATGTTAGGGTTAGGGTTAGTGTCAGGGTTAGGGTTAGGGTTAGGGTAAGGGTAAGTGTTAGGGTTAGGGTTAGGATTAGTGTTATGTTTTGGGTCAGTTTTAGGGTTAGGGTTAGGGTTAGGGTAAGGGTTAGGGTTAGGGTTAGGGTTAGGGTTAGGTTTAGGGTTAGGGTTAGGGTAAGGTTTAGGGTTAGAGTTAGGTTTAAGTTTAGGGTTAGGGTTAGGTTCAAGGTTAGGGTTAGGTTAAATGTAAGGGTTAGGTTTAGGTTTAGGGTTAGGGTTAGGGTAAGGCTTAGGGTTAGGTTTAGGGTAAGGGTAAGGGTAAGGGTTAGGGTTAAGGTTAGGGTTAGGGTTAGGGTTAGGGGAAGGGTTAGGGTTTTGGTAAGGGTTGAGGTTAGGTTTAGGGTTAGGGTCAGGTTTAGGGTTAGGGTTAGGAAAACGATTAGGTTTAGGGTTAGGGTTATGATTAGGGAAAGGGTTAGTGGTTAGGGTTAGGGTTAGGATCAGGGTTAGTGTTAGGCTCAGGGTTAGGGTAGGGTTACGGTAAGGATTAGGGTTAGGGTAAGGGTTAGGATTAGGGTTAGTGTTAGGGTTAGGGGTAGTGTAGGTGTTAGGGTTAGGGTTAGGGTATGGGT
>JANJXV010000414.1:587500-592500 GCA_024803745.1 Megascapheus bottae
GGGTTAGCATTAGGATTAGGGTTAGGGTAACGGGTAGGGTTAGTGTTAGGGTTAGGGTTAGGTTTAGGGTTAGGGTTAAGGTAAAGGTAAGGGTTAGGGTTAGGTATAGGTTTGGAGTTAAGGTTACAGTTAGGGTTAGGGTAAGGGTAAGGGTTAGGGTTAGGGTTAAGGTTAGCGTAAGGGTTAGGGTTAGGGTTAGGGTTAGGGTGAGCGTCAGTGTTAGGGTTAGGGTAAGGGTAAGGGTTAGGGTTATGTTTAGGATTAGGATTATGGTTTGGGTTTATGGTTAGGTTTAGGGTTAGGGTGAGGGTAAGGGTAAGTTTTAGGGTAAGGGTTAGGGTTAGGGTAAGGGTAAGGGTTAGGGTTAGGTTTAGGTTTAGGTTTAGGGTTAGGGTTATGGTTAGGGTTAGGGTAAGGGTAATTGTTAGGTTTAGGGTTAAGGTTAGGGTTAGGATAAGGGTAAGGGTAAGGGCAAGGCTTAGTGTTAGGGTTAGGGTTAGGTTTATAGTTAGGGTTATGGTTAGGTTTAGGGTTAAGGTTAGGGTTAGGTTTAGAGTTAGGTTTACGGTTACAGTTAGTGTAAGGGAAAGGGTTAGGGTTAGGGTTAGGGTAAGGGTAAGGGTAAGGGTTAGGGTTGGGGTTAGTGTTACGTTTAGGGTTAGGATTAGGCTTAGGGTTAGGGAAGGTGTAAGGGTTATGGTTAGGTTTAGGGTTAGGGTTAGGGTTAGGGTAAGGGTTAGGGTTAGGTTTAGGTTTAGGTTTAGGGTTAGGGTTATGGTTAGGGTTAGGGTAAGGGTAATTGTTAGGGTTAGGGTTAAGGTTAGGGTTAGGATAAGGGTAAGGGTAAGGGTAAGGCTTAGGGTTAGGGTTAGGGTTAGGTTTAGAGTTAGGGTTATGGTTAGGTTTAGGGTTAGGGTTAGGGTTAGGTTTAAAGTTAGGTTTAGGGTTAGAGTTAGTGTAAGGGAAAGGGTTAGGGTTAGGGTTAGGGTAAGGGTAAGGGTAAGGGTTAGGGTTGGGGTTAGTGTTACGTTTAGGGTTAGGATTAGGCTTAGGGTTAGGGAAGGTGTAAGGGTTACGGTTAGGTTTAGGGTTAGGGTTAGGGTTAGGGTAAGGGTTAGGTTAAGGGTAAGGGTTAAGGTTTGGGTTAGGGTTAGGGTTAGGGATAGGGTAAGGGTTATGGTTAGGGTTAGGGTAAGGTTTAGTGTTAGGGTTAGGGTTAGGGTAAGGATTCGTGTTAGGGTTAGGGAAAGGGTAAGGGTTAAGGTTAGGGTTAGGTAAAGGATTAGGGTTAGGGTTAGGGTACGGGGTTGGTTTAGGGTTAGCAATAGGGTTAGGGTTAAGGTTATGGCAAGGGTAATGGTTAGGGTTAGGGTTAGGGTTAGAGTAAGGGTAAGGTTAGGGTCAAGATTAGGGTTAGGGTTAGGTTTAGGGTTAGGGTTAGGGTAAGGGTAAGGTTTAGGGTTAGGGTTAGTGTTAGGGTTAGGGTTAAGGTTAGGGTTAGGGTTAGGGTAAGGGTAAGGCTTAGGGTTAGGGTTAGGGTTAGGGGTTAGGGTTAGGGTTAGGGTTAGGTTTAGGGTAAAGCTAAGGTTTAGGGTTAGGTTTAGGGTTAAGGTAAGGGTAAGTGTTAGGGTTAGTGTTAGGGTTAGGGTTAGTGTTAGGTTTAGGGTTCGGATTAGGGTAAGGGTAAGGGTTAGGGTTAGGGTTAGGGTAAGGGTTGGTTAGGGTTAAGGTTAGGGTTAGGGTTAGTTTTAGGGTTAGGTTTAGGGTTAGGGTAAGGGTAAGGGTTAGGGTTAAGGATAGAGTTAGGGTTAGGGTTAGGCTAAGGGTTAGGGTTAGGGTTAGGGTAAGGGTTAGCGGTAGGCTTAGGGTTTGGGAAAGGGTAAGGGGTAGGGTTAGGCTTAGGGTTAGGGTAAGCATTAGGTTAGGGTTAGGGTTATGTTAAGGGTTAGGTTTAGGGTTAGGGTTAGCATTAAGGTTAGGGTTAGGGTTAGTGTAAGTGTAAGGGTTAGCGTTAGGGTTAGGGTTAGCGTTTAGGGTTAGGGTTTGGGTTAGGTTTAGGGTTAGAGTTAGGCTAAGGGTAAGGGTTAGGGGTATGTTTAGTTTTAGGGTTAGGGTTAAGGTTAGGGTAGGGTTAGGGTTAGGTTTAGGGTAAGTGTAAGGGTTAGGGTTAGGTTTAGGGTTAGGGTAAGGGTAAGGGCTAGGGTAAGGGTTAGGGTTATTGAAAGGGTAAGTGTTAGGTTTAGTTTTAGAGTTAGGGTTAGCATTAGGTTAGGGTTAAGGTTAGTTTAAGGGTAAGGGTTAGGGTTAGCATTAGGCTTAGGGTAAGGATTAGAGTTAGGGTTAGTGTAAGGGTTAGGGTTAGGTTTAGGGTTAGTATTAAGGTTACGGTCAAGGTTAATGTAAGGGTAAGGTTTAGGGTTAGGCTTAGGGTTAGGGGTTAGGGTTAGGATTAGGGTTAGGGTTAGGTTTAGGGTTATGGTTAGGTTAAGGGTAATGGTTAGTGTTAGGGTTAGGGTTAGGGTTAGGGTATGGGTAAGGGTTAGGGTTAGGGTTAGGGTTAGGCTTAAGGTTAGGGTTACGGTTAGGGTAAGGGTTAGGGTTAGGGTTAGGGTAAGGGGTTACGGTTAGGGTTAATGTTAGGGTAAGGGTAAGTGTTAGGGTTAGTGTTAGGGTTAGGGTTAGGGTAAGGGTAATGGTTAGGGTTAGGGTTAGGTTAAGGGTAATGGTTAAGGTTAGGGTTAGGGTTAGGGTTAGGGGTTAGGGTTAGGGTTAGGGTAAGGGTTAGGGTTAGGGTTAGGGTTATGGTTAGCGTAAGGGTTAGGGTTAGGGTTAGGTTTAGGGTGAGCGTTAGTGTTAGGGTTAGGGTAAGGGTAAGGGTTAGGGTTAGGTTTAGGATTAGGTTTATGGTTTGGGGTTATGGTTAGGTTTAGGGTTAAGGTGAGGGTAAGGGTAAGTTTTAGGGTTAGGGTTAGGGTTAGGGTAAGGGTAAGGGTTAGGGTTAGGGTAAGTGGATAGGGTTAGGGTTAATGTTAGGGTAAGGGTAAGTGTTAGGGTTAGTGTTAGGGTTAGGGTTAGGGTAAGGGTAATGGTTAGGGTTAGGGTCAGGGTAAGGGTAATGGTTACGGTTAGGGTTAGGGTTAGGGTTAGGGTAAATTTTAGGGTTAGGGTTAGGGTTAGGGTTATGGTTAGCGTAAGCGTTAGGGTTAGGGTTAGGGTTAGGGTGAGCGTTAGTGTTAGGGTTAGGGTAAGGGTAAGGGTTAGGGTTAGGTTTAGGATTAGGTTTATGGTTTGGGGTTATGGTTAGGTTGAGGGTTAGGGTGAGGTAAGGGTAAGTTTTAGGGTTAGGGTTGGGGTTAGGGTAAGGGTAAGGGTTAGGTTTAGGGTAAGGGGTTAGGGTTAGGGTTAATGATAGGGTAAGGGTAAGTGTTAGGGTTAGTGTTAGTGTTAGGGTTAGGGTAAGGCTAATGGTTAGGGTTAGGATTAGGGTAAGGGTAATGGTTACGGTTAGGGTTAGGGTTAGGGGTTAGGGTTAGGGTTAGGGTTAGGGTAAGGATTAGGGTCAGGGTTAGGTTTAGGTTTAGGGTTATGATTAGCTTAAGGGTTAGGGTTAGGGTTAGGGTGAGCGTTAGTGTTAGGGTTAGGGTAAGGGTAAGGGTTAGGGTTAGGTTTAGGATTAGGTTTGTGGTTTGGGGTTATGGTTAGGTTTAGGGTTAGGGTGAGGGTAAGGGTAAGTTTTAGGGTTAGGGTTAGGGTTAGGGTAATGGTAAGGGTTAGGGTTAGGTTTAGGGTTAGGGTTAGGGTTAGGGTTATGGTTAGGGTTAGGGTAAGGGTAATTGTTAGGGTTAGGGTTAAGTTTAGGGTTAGGATAAGGGTAAGGGTAAGGGTAAGGCTTAGGGTTAGGGATAGGGTTAGGTTGAGAGTTAGGGTTATGGTTAGGTTTAGGGTTAGGGTTAGGGTTAGGTTTAGAGTTAGGTTTAGGGTTAGGTTTAGGGTTAGGGTTAGGGTAAGGGAAAGGGTTAGGGTTAGGGTTGAGGTAAGGGTAATGGTAAGGGTTAGGGTTGGGGTTAGTGTTAAGTTTAGGGTTAGGGTTAGGCTTAGGGTTAGGGAAGGGGTAAGGGTTACAGTTAGGCTTAGGGTTAGGGTAAGGGTTAGGGAAAGGGTTAGGTTAAGGTAAGGGTTAAGGTTTGGGTTAGGGTTAGGGTTAGGGATAGGGTAAGGGTTATGTTTAGGGTTAGGGTTAGGGTAAGGATTCGGGTTTGGTTAGGGAAAGGGTAAGGGTTAGGTTTAGGTAAAGGATTAGGGTTAGGGTTGGGGTACGGGTTTCGTTTAGTGTTAGCATTAGGGTTAGTGTTAAGGTTAGGGCAAGGGTAATGGTTAGGGTTAGGGTTAGGGTTAGAGTAAGGGTAAGGTTAGGGTCAGGATTAGGGTTAGGGTTAGGTTTAGGGTTAGGGTTAGGGTAAGGGTAAGGTTTAGGTTTAGGGTTAGTGTTAGGGTTAGGGTTAAGGCTAGGGTTAGGGTTAGGGTAGGGGTAAGGGTTAGGGTTAGGGTTAGGGTTAGGGGTTAGGGTTAGGGTAGGGGTTAGGTTTAGGGTAAGGCTAAGGTTTAGGGTTAGGTTTAGGGTTAAGGTAAGTGTAAGGGCTAGGGTTAGGGTTAGGGTTAGGGTTAAGGTTAAGTTTAGGGTTAGGGTTAGGGTAAGGGTAAGGTTTAGGGTTAGCGTTAGGGTAAGGGTAGGTTTAGGGTTAAGGTTAGGGTTAGTGTTAGGGTTAGGTTTAGGATTAGGTTTACTGTTAGGGTTAAGGTCAGGGTAAGGGTTAGGGTGAGGTTTAGGCTTGGGGTTAAGGTTAGGGTTAGGGTTAGGGTAAGTGGAAGGTTAGGGTTAGGGTTAGGAAAAGTGTTATGGTTAGGGCTACGGGTTAGAGATAGGGTTAGGGTTAGGGTTAGGGATAGGGTTAGGTTTAGGTTTAGGGTTAGGGTTAGGGTTACGGTAAGGGTTAGGGTTA
>JANJXV010000414.1:600000-645000 GCA_024803745.1 Megascapheus bottae
TAACGGTAAGGGTTAGGGTTAGGGTTATGTTTAGGGTTAGGGGTTAGGCTTAGGGTTAGGGTAGGGTTAGGGTAAGGTTAGAGTTAGGGTCAGGTTTAGGGTTAGGGTAAGGGTAAGTGTTAGGTTTAGGGTAGGCTTAGGGTTAGGGTTAGGGTTAGGGTTAGGGTAAGTGTTCGGCTTAGGGTTAATGTTAGGTTTAGGGTAAGGGTAAGTTTTAGAGTTAGAGTTAGGGTTAGGGGTTAGGGTTTGGTTTAGTGTTAGTGTTAGGGTAAGGGTTTTGGGTTAGGGTTAGGGTTAGTGTAAGGGTTAGGTTTAGGGTAAGGGTTAGGGTTAGGGTTAAGGTTAGGGTTAGTTTTATGATTAGGCCAAGGGTAAGGTTTAGTGTTAGGTTTAGGTTTGGGATTAATGTTAGGGTTAGGGTTAGGATTAGTGTTAGGGTTAGGGGTTAGTGTTAGGGTTAGGGTTAGGGTAAAGTTTAGGGTTAGTGTAAGGGTTAGGGTTAGGGTTAGGGTAAGGTTAAGGGTTAGAGTTAGGGTTAGGGTTAGGGTTAGGGTCAGGGGTTAGGGATAGGGTTAGGGTGAGCGTTAGGGTTAGGGTTAGGTTTAGCATTAAGGTTAGGGTTAGGGTAGGGTAAGAGTAAGGGTTAGGGTTAGGGTTAGGGTTAGGGTAAGGATTATGGTTAGGGTTAGGGTAGGGTAAGGGTAAGGGTTAGGGTTAGGGTTAGGCTTAGGGTTAGGGTTAGTGTTAGGGTTAGGGTAAGGTTAAGTTTTAGCGTTAGAGTTAGGGTTAGGGTTAGGTTTAGTGTTAGGGTAAGGGTAAGGGTAAGGGTTAGGGTTAGGGTAAGTGTTAGGGTTAGGGTTAGGGTTAGGGTAAGGTCAAGTTTTAGCGTTAGAGTTAGGGTTAGGGTTAGGTTTAGTGTTAGGGTAAGGGTAAGGGATAGGGTTAGGGTTAGGGTTAGGGTAAGGGTAAGTTTTAGCGTTAAAGTTAGGGTTAGGGGTTAGGGTTAGGTTTAGTGTTAGGGTTAGGATTAGGGTTAAGGTTAGGGTTAGTTTTATGGTTAGGGTTAGGTTAAGGGTAAGGGTTAGTGTTAGGTTTACGATTGGGGTTAAGTTTAGGGTTAGGGTTACGTTTAGAGTTGGGGTTAGGGTTAGGTTTAGGGTTAGGGTTAGGGTAAGGGACAGGGTTAGGGTTAGGGTTAGGGTTAGGTTTAGTGTTAGGGTTAGGGTAAGGGTAAGGGTTAGGGTTAGGGTTAGGGTTAAGGTTGGGCTTAAAGTTAGGCTTAGGGTTAGGGTAGGGGTAAGTGTTTAGAGTTAGGGTTAGGGTTAGGGTTAGGGTCAGGGGTTAGGATTCGGGTTCGGGTTAATGTTAGGGTAAGGGTAAGTGTTAGGGTTAGGGTTAGGGTAAGGGTAAAGGTAAGGATTAGGGTTAGGGTTAGGGTTAGGGTTAAGGTAAGTGTAAGGGTTAGCGATAGGGTTAGGGTTAATGTAAGGTTTAGGGTTAGGTTTAGGGTAAGGGTAAGGTTTAGGGTTAGGGTTAGGGTTAGCGTTAGGATAAGGGTAAGGGTAAGGGTTAGGGTTAGGGTTAGGGTTCGGGTTTGGTTTAGGGTTAGGGCTAGGGTGAGTGTAAGGGTTAGGGTTAGAGTTAGGGTGAGGTTTATGTTTAGGTTTAGGGTTAGTGTAAGGGTAAGGGTTAGGGTTAAGGTTCAGGTTAGGGTTAGGGTAAGGGTTAGGGTAAAGTTTGGGTTAGGGTAAGGGTTAGGGTTAGGGTTAGGGTTAGGGTTAGGTTTAGGGTTAGGGTAATGGTTTGGGTTAGGGTTAGGTTTAGGGTTAGGGTAGGGGTAAGGGTTATGGTTAGGGTTAGGGTTAGGGTAAGGGTTTGGGTTTGGTTTAGGGTTAGGGTTAGGTTTGGAGTTAGGGTTAGGGTTAGGGTTAGTTTTAGAGTTAGGGTTAGGGTTAAGGTTAGGGTAAGGGTACGCTTTAGGGTTAATGTTAGGTTTATGGTTACGGTTAGCATTAGGGTTAGGGTTAGGGTAACGGTTAGGGTTAGGGTTAGGTTTACGGTGATGTTTAGGGTTAGGGTTAGGGTAATGGTTATGGTTAGGGTTAGATTTAGGGTTGCGGTTAAGGTTAGTGTTAGGGTTAGGGTAAGGGTAAGGGTTAGGGTTAGGGTAAGGGAAAGGGTTAGGGTTAGGGTTAGGGTTAGGGTTAGGTTTAGGGTTAGCGTTACGTTTAGAGTTAGGGTTAGGTTTAGGGTTAGGGTTAGGGTAAGGGAAAGGGTTAGGGTTAGGGTTAAGGTTGGGCTTAAGGTTAGGGTTAGGGTAAGGGTAAGTGTTAGGGTTAGGGTTAGGGTTAAGGTTGGGCTTAAGGTTAGGCTTAGGGTTAGGGTAGGGGTAAGGGTTACGGTTAGGTTTAGGGTTAGGGTTAGGGTTAGTGTTAGGGTTTGGGTAAGGGTTAGGTTAAAGGTAAGCGTTAGGGTTAGGGTTAGGGTTAGGGTTAGGGATAGGGTAAGGGTTATGGTTAGGTTTAGGGTTAGGGTAAGGATTAGGGTTAGGGTTAGGGATAGCATTAGGATTAGGGTTAAGTTTAGGGTAAGGGTAATGGTTAGGGTTAGGGTTAGGGTTAGGGTAAGGGTAAGGGTTAGGGTTAGTGTTAGGGTTAGGTTTAGGGTTAGGGTTAGGGTTAGAGTAAATCTTAGGGTTAGGGTTAGTGTTATGGTTAGGGTTAAGGTTAGGGTTAGGGTTAGGGGAAGGCTAAGGTATGGGGTTAGGGTTAGGTTTAGGGGTTAGGGTTAGGGTTAGGGTTAGGTTTAGGTTAAGGTTAAGGTTTAGGGTTAGGTTTAGGGTTAGGGTTATTTTTATGGTAATGATAAGGGTTAGGGTTAGGGTTAGGGTTAGGGTAAGGGTTAGGGTTAGGTTTAGGGTAAGAGTAAGTTTTAGGGTTAGGGTTAGGGTTAGGGTTATGGTAAGGCTAAGGGTTAGGTTTAGGGTTAGGGTTAGGGTAAGGATTAGGGTTAGGGTTAGGGTAACAGTAAGTTTTAGCGTTAGAGTGAGGGTTGGTGTTAGGGTTAGGTTTAGGGTTAGGGTTAGGGTTATGGTTAGGGTAAGGGTTAGGTTTAGGGTAAGGGTTAGGATTAAGTTTAGGGTTAGGGTTAGGGTTAGTGTTAGGGTTAGGGTAAGGGTCAGGTTACCGTTAAGGATTAGGGTTAGTGTTAGGGATAGGTTAAGGGTTATGGTTAGGTTTAGGGTTAGTGTAAGGATTAGGGTTAGGATTATTGTTAGGGTAAGGATTCGGTTTAGGGTTAGGGTTAGGATACGGGTTAGTGTTTGGGTTTGGGTTAGCATTATGGTTAGGGTTAAGGTTAGGGTAAAGCTAATTGTTAGGGTTAGGGTTAGGGTAAGTGTAAGAGTTAGGGTGAGGGTTAGGGTTAGGTTTAGGGTAAGGGTAAGGCTTAGGGTTAGGGTTAGTGTTAGGGTTAGGGTTAAGGTTAGTGTTAGGGTTAGGCTAAGGGCAAGGGGAGGGTTAGGGTTAGGGGTTAGGGTTAGGTTTAGGGTAAGGGTAAGGTTTAGGATTAGGTTTAGGGTTAGTGTTGGGTTTAGGGTTAGGGTTAGGGGAAGGGTAAGGGTTAGGGTTAGGGTTAGGGTTAGGTTTAGGCTTAGGGTTAGGGTTAGGGTTAGGGTAAGGGTAGGGTTAGGGTTAAGGTTAGGGTTAGGGTTAGGGTTAGGGTAAGGGTTTGGGTTAGGTTTAGTGTTAGGTTTAGGGTTAGGGTTAGGGTAAGGGTAAGGGTTAGGGTTAGGGTTAGGTTTAGGTTTAGGGTTATGGTTAGGGTTAGGGTAAGGGTATGGTTAGGGTTAAGGTTAGGGTTAGGGTTAGGGTTAGTGTAAGGGTTAGGGTTAGGTTTAGGGTTAGGTTTACGGTTAGGGTTAAGGAAAGGGTAAGGGTTAGGGTAAGGGTTAGGGTTAGGGTTAGGCTTCGGGTTAAGGTTAGGGTTAGGGTTAGTGTAACGGTAAGTGTTAGGGTTAGGGATAGGGAAAGGTTTAGGGTTAGGGTCATGGGTTAGAGATAGGGTTAGGGTTAGGTTTAGGTATAGGGTTACGTTTAGGGTTAGGGTTACGGTAAGGGTTAGGTGTAGGGTAAGGGTAAGGGTCATGATTAGGGTTAGGTTTAGTGTAAGGATTAGGGTTAAGGTTAGGTTTAGTTAGGGTTAGGGTTAGGGTTAGGGTTAGGGTAAGGGTGAGGGTTAGGTTTAGGGTTAGGGTTAGGTTTGGGGTTAGGGTTAGGGTTAGGGTTCGTTTTAGAGTTAGGGTTAGGGTAAAGGTTAGTGTAAGGGTAAGCGTTAGGGTTAATATTAGGTTTAGTGTTAGGGTTAGCATTAGGTTTAGGGTTAGGGTAAAGGTTAGGGTTAGGGTTAGGATTAGGGTTAGGTTTAAGGTTAGGTTTAGGGTAAGGGTATGGGTTAGGGTTAGGTTTTGGGTTGGGATTAAGATTAGGATTAGGGTTAGGGTAAGGGTAAGGGCTAGGGTTAGGGTAAGGGAAAGGGTTAGGGTTAGGGTTAGAGTTAGGTTTAGGGTTAGGGTTAGGGTTAGGTTTAGAGTTAGGGTTAGGGTTAGGGTTAGGGTAAGGGAAAGGGTTAGGGTTAGACTTAGAGTTAGGGTTAGGTTTAGGGTTAGGGTTAGGGTAAGGGTAAGTGTTATGGTTAGGGTTAGGGTTAAGGTTAGGGTTAGGGTTAGGCTTAGGGTTAGGGTAGGGGTAAGGGTTACGGTTAGGTTTAGGGTTAGGGTTAGGGTTAGTGTTAGGGTTAGGGTAAGGGTTAGGTTAAAGGTAAGGGTTAGGGTTAGGGATAGGGTAAGGGTTATGGTTAGGTTTAGGGTTAGGGTAAGGATTAGGGTTAGGGTTAGGGTTAGGGTAAGGATTAGGGTTAGGGTTATGGTTAGGTTACGGGTTAGTGTTTGGGTTTGGGTTAGCGTTATGGTTAGGGTTGTGTTTAGGGTAAGTGTTAGGATTAGGTTTAGTGTTAGGGTAAGGGTTAGGGTTAGGGTTAGGGTTAGGGTAAGGGTAAGTTTTAGCGTTAAAGTTAGGGTTAGGGGTTAGGGTTAGGGTTAGTGTTAGGGTTAGGGTTAGGGTTAAGGTTAGGGTTAGTTTTATGGTTAGGGTTAGGGTAAGGGTAAGGGTTAGTGTTAGGTTTAGGTTTGGGGTTAAGTTTAGGGTTAGTGGTACGTTTAGAGTTAGGGTTAGGGTTAGGTTTAGGGTTAGGATTAGGGTAAGGGAAAGGGTTAGGGTTTGGGTTAGGGTTAGGGTTAGGGTTAGAGTTATGGTTAGGGTAAGGGTAAGGGTTAGGGTTAGAGTTAGGGTTAAGTTTGTGCTGAAGGTTAGGCTTAGGGTTAGGGCAGGGGTAAGTGTTTAGAGTTAGGGTTAGGGTTAGGGTTAGGGTCAGGGGTTAGGGTTCGGGTTCGGGTTAATGTTAGGGTAAGGGTAAGTGTTAGGGTTAGGGTTAGGGTAAGGGTAATGGTAACGATTAAGGTTAGGGTTAGGGTTAAGGTAAGTGTAAGGGTTAGCGATAGTGTTAGGGTTAATGTAAGGTTTAGGGTTAGGTTTAGGGTAAGGGTAAGGTTTAGGGTTAGGGTTATGGTTAGCGTTAGGATAAGGGTAAGGGTAAGGGTTAGGGTTAGGGTTAGGGTTAGGGTTCGGGTTAGGTTTAGGGTTAGGGCTAGGGTAAGGGTAAGGGTTAGGGTTAGGATTAGGGTGAGGTTTAGGGTTAGGTTTAGGGTAAGGGTAAGGGTAAGGGTTAGGGTTAAGTTTCAGGTTAGGGTTAGGGTAAGGGTTAGGGTAAGGTTTGGGTTAGGGTAAGGGTTAGGGTTAGGGTTAGGGTTAGGTTTAGGGTTAGGGTGATGTTTTGGGTTAGGTTTAGTTAGGGTTAGGGTAAGGGTTATGGTTATGGTTATGGTTAGGGTTAGGGTTAGGGTAAGGGTTATGGTTAGGGTTAGGGTTAGGGTAAGGGTTAGGGTTAGGTTTAGGGTTAGGGTTAGGTTTGGGGTTAGGGTTAGGTTTAGGGTTAGTTTTAGAGTTAGGGTTAGGGTTAAGGTTAGGGTAAGGGTACTCATTAGGGTTAATGTTAGGTTTAGGGTTAGGGTTAGCATTAGGGTTAGGGTTAGGGTAACGGTTAGGGTTAGGGTTAGGTTTACGGTGAGGTTTAGGGTTAGGGTTAGGGTAAGGGTAAGGGTTAGGGTTAGGTTTAGGGTTGGGGTTAAGGTTAGGGTTAGGGTTAGGGTAAGGTAAGTGTTAGGGTTAGGGTAAGGGAAAGGGTTAGGGTTAGGTTAAGGGTTAGGTTTAGGTTTAGGGTTAGGGTTACTTTTAGAGTTAGGGTTAGGGTTAGGTTTATGGTTAGGGTTAGGTAATGGAAAGGGTTAGGGTTAGGGTTAGGGTTAGGCTTAAGGTTAGGCTTAGAGTTAGGGTAGGGGTAAGGGTTACGGTTAGGTTTAGGGTTAGGGTTAGGGTTAGTGTTAGGGTTAGGGTAAGGTTTAGGTTAAAGTTAAGCGTTAGGGTTAGGGTTAGGGTTAGGGTTAGGGTTAGGGATAGGGTAAGGGTTATGGTTAGGTTTAGGGTTAGGGTAAGGTTTAGGTTAGGGTTACGGATAGGGTAAGGATTCGGGTTAGAGTTAGGGTTAGGGTTAGGGTTAGGGTTAGGGAAAGGATTAGGGTTAGGGTTAGGGTATGGTTTAGGGTTTGGGTTAGGGATAGCATTAGGGTTAGGGATAAGGTTAGGGTAAGGGTAATGGTTAGGGTTAAGTTTAGGGTTAGGGTAAGGGTAAGGGTTAGGGTTAGGGTTAGGTTTAGGTTTAGGGTTATGGTAAGGGTAAGTCTTAGTGTTAGGGTTAGTGTTAGGGTTAGGGTTAAGGTTAGGGTTAGGGTAAGTCTTAGTGTTAGGGTTAGTGTTAGGGTTAGGGTTAAGGTTAGGGTTAGGGTTAGGGGAAGGGTATGGGTTAGGGTTAGGGTTACGTTTAGTGGTTAGTGTTAGGGTTAGGGTTAGGTTTAGGTTAAGGTTCAGGTTTTGTGGTAGGTTTAGGGTTAGGGTTATTTTTATGGTAAGGGTAAGGGTAAGGGTTAGAGTTAGGGTTAGGGTTAGGGTAAGGGTTAGGGTTAGGTTTAGGGTAAGAGTAAGTTTTAGGGTTAGGGTTATGGTTAGGGTTAGGGTAAGGGTTATGGTTAGGGTTAGGGTTAGTGTTAGGTTTAGGGTTAGGGTTAGGGTAAGGGTAAGGGTTAGGGTTAGGGTTAGGGTAAGGGTTAGGGTTAGGTTTAGGGTTAGGGTTAGGTTTGGGGTTAGGGTTAGGTTTAGGGTTAGTTTTAGAGTTAGGGTTAGGGTTAAGGTTAGGGTAAGGGTACTCATTAGGGTTAATGTTAGGTTTAGGGTTAGGGTTAGCATTAGGGTTAGGGTTAGGGTAACGGTTAGGGTTAGGGTTAGGTTTACGGTGAGGTTTAGGGTTAGGGTTAGGGTAAGGGTAAGGGTTAGGGTTAGGTTTAGGGTTGGGGTTAAGGTTAGGGTTAGCGTTAGGGTAAGGTAAGTGTTAGGGTTAGGGTAAGGGAAAGGGTTAGGGTTAGGTTAAGGGTTAGGTTTAGGTTTAGGGTTAGGGTTACTTTTAGAGTTAGGGTTAGGGTTAGGTTTATGGTTAGGGTTAGGTAATGGAAAGGGTTAGGGTTAGGGTTAGGGTTAGGCTTAAGGTTAGGCTTAGAGTTAGGGTAGGGGTAAGGGTTACGGTTAGGTTTAGGGTTAGGGTTAGGGTTAGTGTTAGGGTTAGGGTAAGGTTTAGGTTAAAGTTAAGCGTTAGGGTTAGGGTTAGGGTTAGGGTTAGGGTTAGGGTTAGGAATAGGGTAAGGGTTATGGTTAGGTTTAGGGTTAGGGTAAGGTTTAGGTTAGGGTTACGGATAGGGTAAGGATTCGGGTTAGAGTTAGGGTTAGGGTTAGAGTTAGGGTTAGGGAAAGGATTAGGGTTAGGGTTAGGGTATGGTTTAGGGTTTGGGTTAGGGATAGCATTAGGGTTAGGGATAAGGTTAGGGTAAGGGTAATGGTTAGGGTTAAGTTTAGGGTTAGGGTAAGGGTAAGGGTTAGGGTTAGGGTTAGGTTTAGGTTTAGGGTTATGGTAAGGGTAAGTCTTAGTGTTAGGGTTAGTGTTAGGGTTAGGGTTAAGGTTAGGGTTAGGGTTAGGGGAAGGGTATGTGTTAGGGTTAGGGTTACGTTTAGTGGTTAGTGTTAGGGTTAGGGTTAGGTTTAGGTTAAGGTTCAGGTTTTGTGGTAGGTTTAGGGTTAGGGTTATTTTTATGGTAAGGGTAAGGGTAAGGGGTAGAGTTAGGGTTAGGGTTAGGGTAAGGGTTAGGGTTAGGTTTAGGGTAAGAGTAAGTTTTAGGGTTAGGGTTATGGTTAGGGTTAGGGTAAGGGTTATGGTTAGGGTTAGGGTTAGTGTTAGGTTTAGGGTTAGGGTTAGGGTAAGGGTAAGGGTTAGGGATAGGGTTAGGTTTAGGTTTAGGGTTAGGGTTAGGGTTAGTGTTAGGGTTAGGGTAAGGGTAGGGTTAGGGTTAAGGTTAGGGTTAGGGTTAGGGTTAGGGTAAGGTTTAGGGTTAGGGTAAGGGTTAGGGTTAGGGTTAGGGTTAGGTTTACGGTTAGGGTTAAGGTAAAGATAAGGGTTAGGGTTAGGTTTAGGCTTGGGGTTAAGGTTAGGGTTAGGGTTAGGGTAAGGGTAAGGGTTAGGGTTAGGGTTAGGAAAAGGTTTAGGGTTAAGGTTACGGGTTAGAGATAGGGTTATGGTTAGGGATAGGGATAGGGTTAGGTTTAGGGTTAGATTTAGGGTTAGGGTTACGGTAAGGGTTAGGGTTAGGGTAAGGATAAAGGTTATATTTAGGGTTAGGGTTAGGGTTAGGGTAAAGATTAGAGTTAGGGTTAGTGTTAGCGTAAGGTTTAGGGTTAGGGTTAGGGTTAGGTTTTGCATTAAGGTTGGGTTAGGGTTAGGGAAAGGGTAAGGGTTAGGGTTAGGATTAGTGTTAGTGTTAGGGGTTATAGGTAGGGTTAGGGTTAGGGATAGTGCTAGTTTCAGGTTTAGGGTTAGGGTCAGGGTTAGGGTTAAGGTAAGGGTAAGTGTTAGGTTTAAGGTTAGGGTTAGGTTTAGGATAAGGGTAAGGGTTAGGGTTAGGGTTAGGGTTAGGGTTACAATTAGGGTTAGGAGTTAGTTTTAGGGTTAGGGTAGGGTTAGGGTAAGGTTAGGGTTAGGGTCAGGTTTAGGGTTAGGGTAAGGGTAAGTTTTAGGTTTAGGGTTAGGCTTAGGGTTAGGGTTAGGGTAAGGGTAAGTTTTAGCGTTAGAGATAGGGTTAGGGGTTAGGGTTAGGTTTGGTGTTAGGGTTAGGGTAAAGGTTAGGGTTAGGGTTAGTTTTAGGGTACGGGTTAGGTTTAAGGTAAGGGTTAGGGTTAGGGTTAATATTAGGGTTATTTTTATGGTTAGGGTTAGGGTAAGGGTAAGGGTTAGTTTTAGCTTTAGGTTTGGGGTTAAGTTTAGCGTTAGGGTTAGGATAAGGGTAAGGGTAAGGGAAAGAGTTAGGGTTAGGTTAAGGGTTAGGGTTAGGGTTAGGGTTAGGGTTAGGTTTAGGGTTAGGGTTAGGTTTGGGGTTAGGGTTAGTGTTAGGTTTAGGGTTAGGGTTAGGGTAAGGGTAAGGGTTAGGGTTAGGGTTAGGGTTAGGTTTATGGTTAGGGTTAGGGTTAGAGTTAGGGTAAGGGTATGGTTAGGGTTAAGGTTAGGGTTAGGGTTAGGGTTAGGGTAAGGGTTAGGGTTAGGGTAAGGGTTAGGGTTAGGGTTAGGGTTAGGTTTACGGTTAGGGTTAAGGTAAGGGTAAGGGTTAGGGTAAGGTTTAGGCTTGGGGTTAAGGTTAGGGTTAGGGTTAGGGTAAGGGTAAGTGTTAGGTTAACGGTTAGGGAAAGGTTTAGGGTTAGGGTTATGGGTTAGAGATAGGGTTAGGTTTAGGGTTAGGGTTAGGTTTACGGTAAGAGTTAGGTTTAGGGTAAGGGTAAGGGTTGTGGTTAGGGTTACGGTTAGGGTAAAGGTTAGGGTTAGGGTTAGGGTTAGGGTAAAGTTTAGGGTTAGGGTTAGTTTCAGTGTAAGGTTTACGGTTAGGGTTAGGGTTAGGTTTAGCATTAAGGTTAGGGTTAGGGTTAGGGTAAGGGTAAGGGTTAGGGTTAGGATTAGGGTTAGGGGTTAGGGTTAGGGTTACGGTTAGGGTGAAGGTAATGGTAAGGTTTAGGGTTGGGATTAGGGTTAGGGTTAGGGTTAGGGTTAGTGTTAGGTTTAGGGTTAGGGTTAGGGGAAGGGTTAGTGTTAGGGTTAGGGTAAGGGTAGGGTTATGGTTAAGGTTAGGGTTAGGGTTAGGGTTAGGGTTAGGTTTAGGGTTAGGGTTAGTGTTAGGGTTAGGGTAAGGGTAGGGTTATGGTTAAGGTTAGGGTTAGGGTTAGGGTTAGGTTTACGGTTAGGTTTAAGGTCAGTGTAAGGGTTAGGGTTAGGTTTAGGCTTGGGGTTAAGGTTAGGGTTAGGGTTAGGCTTAGGGTAAGGGTAAGGGTTAGGGTTAGGGTTAGGGAAAGGTTTAGGGTTACGGTTACGGGTTAGAGATAGGGTTAGGGTTAGGGTTAGGGATAGGGTTAGGTTTAGGGTTAGAGTTAGGGTTAGGGTTATGGTAAGGGTTGGGCTTAGGGTAAGGGTAAAAGTTATGGTTAGGGTTAGGGATAGGGTAGGGGTGAGGGTTAGGGTTAGGGTTAGCGTTAGCATTAAGGTTAGGGTTAGGGTTAGGGAAAGGTTAAGGGTTAGGGTTAGGATTCGTGTTAGGGTTAGGAGTTATAGTTAGGGTTAGGGTTTGGGATAGTGCTAGTTTCAGGTTTAGGGTTAGGGTCAGGGTTAAGGTTAAGGTAAGGGTAAGTGTTAGGGTTAAGGTTAGGGCTGGTTTAGGATAAGGGTGAGGGTTAGGGTTAGGGTTAGGGTTACGGATAGGGTTAGGAGTTAGGTTAGGGTTAGGGTAGGGTTAGGGCAAGGTTAGGGTTAGGGTCAGGTTTAGGGTTAGGGTAAGGGTAAGTGTAAGGGTTGGGGTTAGGCTTAGGGTTAGGGTTAGGGTTAGGGTTAGGGTAAGTGTTAGGGTTAGGGTTAGGATTAGGTTTAGGGTTAGGGTAAGGGTAAGTTTTAGCGTTAGAGATAGGGTTAGGGGTTAGGGTTAGGTTTAGTGTTAGGGTTAGGGTAACGGTTAGGGTTAGGGTTAGTTTTAGTGTACGGGTTAGGTTTAAGGTAAGGGTTAGGATTAGGGTTAAGGTTAGGGTTAGTTTTATGGTTAGGGTTAGGGTAAGGGTAAGGGTTAGTGTTAGCTTTAGGTTTGGGGTTAAGGTTAGTGTTAGGGTTAGGATAAGGGTAAGGGTAAGGGTTAGGGTTAGGGTTAGGGTAAGGGTTATTGTTAGGGTAACGGTTAGGGTGAGCGTTAGGATTAGGGTTAGGGTTAGGGGTTAGTGTTAGGGTTAGGGTTAGGGTAAAGTGTAGGGTTAGTGTAAGGGTTAGGGTTAGGGTTAGGGTTAGGGTAAGCGTAAGGGGTAGAGTTAGGCTTAGGGTTAGGTTCAGGGTTTAGGTTCGGGTTCGGGTTAGTGTGAGGGTAAGGGTAAGTGTTAGGGTTAGGGTTAGGGTAAGGGTAAGGGTAAGGGTAAGGGTTAGGTTTAGGTTAGGGTTAGGGTTAGGGTAAGGGTAAGTATTAGGGTTAGTGTTAGGGTTAGGGTTAGGTTTAGGTTTAGTGTTAGGGTAAGGGTAAGGGTTAGGTTTAGGGTTAGGGATAGGGGTTAGGATTAGGATTAGGTTTAGGGTTAGGTTTAGAGTTAGGGTAAGGATAAGGTTTAGGGTTAGGGTTCGGGATAGGGGTTAGGGTTAGGGTTACGGTTAGGGTGAAGGTAAGATTAAGGGTTAGGGTTAGGGTAAGGGTTATGGTTAGGATAGGGTAAGGGTAAGGTTTAGGGTTAGGTTATGGTTAGGTTTGGTGTTAGGGTAAGGGTAAGGGTTAGGGTTAGGGTTAGTTTCAGGGTTAGGGTTAGGGTTAGGGTTAGGGTAAGGGTAAGGGTTAGGGTTAAGGTTAGGTTTAGGGTTAGGGTTAGGTTTAGGGTTAGGGTAAGGGTTAGAGTTAGGTTTAGGGTTAGGGTTAGGGTAAGGGTTATGGTTAGGGTTAGGGTTAGGTAAGGGTAAGTGTTAGGGTTAGAGTTATGGTTGGGTTTAGGGTAAGTGTAAAGGTTAGAGTTAGGGTTAGGTTTAGGTTAAGGGTGAGGGTAGGGTTATGGTTAGGGTTTAGGAGTAGGATTAGGGTTAGGGTTGGATTAGGTTTAGGGTTAGGTTTAGGGTAAGGGTTAGGGTTAGGGTTAGGGTTAGGGTTAGGTTTAGGGTTACGGTTAGGGTATGGGTAAGGTTTAGGATTAGGGTTAGGGTGAGGGTTAAGTTTAGGGTTAGTGTTACGGTAAGGGTAAGGGTAAGGGTTAGGGTTAGGGTTAGGTTTTAGGGTTAGGGTGAGGGTTAGGTTAGTGTTAGGGTAAGTGTAAGGGTTAGGGTTAGGGTTACGGTAAGGCTAAGGGTTAGGGTTAGGGTTAGGTTTTATTTCGGGTTAGGGTTAGGGTAAGGATAAGATTTAGGGTTAGGGTTAGAGTTAGGGTAAGGGTAAGTGTTAGGGTTAGGGTTAGGTTTACTGTTAGGGTTAGGGTTAGGGTCATTTTTATGGTTAGGGTTAGGGTAAGGGTAATGGTTAGCGTTAGGGTTAGGGTTAGGTTTAAGGTTAGGGTAAGGGTTAGGGTTAGGGTTAGGGATAGGGTTAGGCGTTAGTTTTAGGGTTAGGGTTGGGTTTAGAGTTAGGGTAAGGGTAAGGTTTAGGGTTAGGGTTAGTTGTTAGGGTTAGGGTTAGGGTTAAGGGAAGGTTAAGGGTTAGAGTTAGGGTTAGGTTAAGGGTTATGGTAAGTTTTAGGGTAAGGGTAAGTTTTAGGGTTAGGTTAGGGTTAGGTTTGGTGTTAGGGTAAGGGCAACGGTTAGGGTTAGAGTTAAGTTTAGGGTTAGGGTTAGGGTTAGGGTATGGGTAAGTTTTAGGGTAAGGGTTGTGGTTAGGGTTAGGTTTATAATTAGGGTTAGGGTAAGGGTAAGGGTTAGGGTTAGTTTTAGGGTTGGGGTTAAGTTTAGGGTTAGGTGAAGTGTAAGCATTAGGGTCATTGTTAGGGTTAGGGTTAGGGTTAGGGTTAGGGTGAGTGTTAGGTTTATGGTTAGGTTTAGCGGTTATGGTTAGGGTTAGGGTTAGGGTAAGGGTTAGAATTAGGGTAAGGGTTAGGTTTAGGGTAAGGGTTAGGGTTAGGGTTAGAGTTAGGGTAAGGTAAGGTTTAGGGTTAGGGTTTGGGTTAGAGTTAGGGTAAGGTAAGGTTTAGGGTTAGGGTTAGGTTTAGGGTTAGGGTTAGGGTAAGGTTAAGGTTTAGGTTTAGGGTTAGGTTTAGGGTTAGGGTTAAGTTTAGGGTTAAAGTTAGGGTAAGGATAAGGGTTAGGGTTAGGGTTACGGTTAGGGTAAGGGTAAGGGTTAGGGTTAATGTTAGGGTTAGGGTTAGCTTTAGGGTTAGATTTAAGGTAATGGTAAGGTTTAGGGTTAGGGTTAGGGTTAGGGTTACGTTCTGGTTTAGGGTTATGGTAAGGTTAGTGTTAGGGTTAGTGTTATGGTTAGGGTTAAGTTACGGTTAGGGTTAAGGTTAGGGTTAGTGTAGGGATAAGGGTTATGGTTATGGTTAGGGTTAGGGTTCGGGTTAGGGTTCTGGAAAGGGTAAGGGTTAGGGTTATGGTTTGGGTTAGGGTGAGATTTGGGTTAGGGTTAGTGTTAGGGTAAGGGTTAGGGTTAGTGTTATGGAAAGGGTAAGGGTTAGGGTTAGGGTAAGGGTAAGAGTTAGGGTTGGAGTTAGGGTTAGGTTTAGGGTAAGGGTAAGGGTTAGGGTTAGGGTTAGGTTTAGGTTTAGGTTTAGGGTAAGGGTCAGGGTAAGGGTAAGGGTTACGGTAAGGTTTAGGGTAAGGGTAAGTTTTAGGGTTAGGGTTAGGTTTAGGGTTAGGATAAGGGTAAGGGTTAGGGTTAGGTTTACGGTTAGGGTTAGAGTTAGGGATAGGGTAAGGGTCAGGGTTAGGGGTATTGATAGGATTAGGGTAAGGTTTAGGGTTAGGTTAAGGGTTAGTTTTAGGGTTAGGGTTGTGTTTAGGGTTAGGGGTTAGGGTTAGAGTTAGCGTTAGGGTTGGGTTTACGGTTAGGGTTAGATTAAGAGTTAGGGTTAGGGTTAGGGTTAGGTTTAGGGTTAGGGTTAGGGTTAGGTTTAGTGTTAGGGTTAGGGTAAGTGTTAGGGTTAGGATTAGGGTTAGAGTTAGGGTTAGGGTTAGGGTAAGGGTAAGGGTTAGGGATAGGGTTAGGTTTAGGGGTTAGGGTGAGTGTTAGGGTTACGGCAAGGGTTAGGGTTAGGGTTAGGGTTAGTGTAGGTGTTAGGTTTGGGGTTAGGGTTAGGGATAGGGTTACGATAAGTGTTAGTGTTAGTGTTAGGGTTAAGGTTAGGGTAAGGGTAAGTGTTAGGGTAGTGTTAACTTTAGGGTTAGGGTAAGGGTTAGGGTTAGGGTTAGGGGTAGGGTTAGGATTAGGGTTTGCGGTTAGGGTTAGGGTTAGGGTTAGGCTTGGGTTCAGGGTTAGGGTTAGGGTTAGGTTTAGGGTAAGGGTAAGTGTTAGGGTTAGGGTTAGGGTTAAGGTAAGGGTAAGTGTTAGGGTTAGGGTTAGGGGTTAGGCTTAGATTTAGGGTTAAGTTTAGGGTTAGGTTTAGGTTTAGGGAAAGGGTAAGGGTTAGGGTAAGGTTAGGGTTAGGGTTAGGTTTAGGGTAAGGGTGAGGGTGAGGGTGAGGGTTAGGGTTAGGGTTAGGGTTAGTTTTAGGGTTAGGGTTAGGGTAAGGGTAAGGGTTAGGGTTAGGGTTAGGGAAAGGGTAAGGGTTAGGGTTCGGGTTAGGGCGAGGATTAGGGTTAGGGTTAGTGTTAGGGTAAGGGTTAGGTTAAGGGTTAGGGAAAGGATAAGGGTTAGGGTTAGGGTGAGGGTAAGGGTTAGGATTGGAGTTAGGGTTAGGTTTAGGGTAAGGATAAGGGTTAGGGTTAGGGTTAGTTTTAGGTTTAGGGTAAGGGTCAGGGTAAGGGTAAGTGTTAGGGTTAGGTTTAGGGTAAGGGTAAGTTTTAGGGTTAGGGTTAGGGTTAGGTTTAGGGTTAGGGTAAGGGTTAGGGTTAGGGTTAGGGTTAGGGTTAGAGTTAGGGTTAGGGTAAGGGTAAGGTTAGGGTTATTGTTAGGATTAGGGTAAGGGTTAGGGTTAGGTTAAGGGTTAGGGTTGGGTTTAGGGTTAGGGGATAGGGTTAGGTTTAGCGCTAGCGTTAGGGTTGGGTTTACGGTTAGCGTTAGGGTAAGAATTAGGATTAGGGTAAGGGTTAGGGTTAGGTTTAGGGTTAGGGTTAGGTTTAGTGTTAGGGTCAGTGTTAGGGTAAGGGTTAGGGTTAGGGTTAGGGTTAGAGTTAGGGTTAGGGTTAGGGTAAGAGTAAGGGTTAGGGATAGGTTTAGGTTTAGGGGTTAGGGTGAGTGTTAGGGTTACGGTAAGTGTTAGGGTTAGGGTTAGTGTTAGGGGTTAGGGTTGGGGTTTGGGTTAGGGATAAGGTTACGGTAAGTGTTAGTGTTAGGGTTAGGGTTAGGGAAAGGGTAAGTTCTAGGGTAGTGTTAGCGTTAGGCTTAGGTAAGGGTAAGGGTTATGGTTATGGTTAGGGGTAAGGGTTAGTGTTAGGGTTAAGGTTAGGGTTAGGGTTACGGTTAGGGAAAGGGTAAGGGTTAGGTTAGGGTTAGGGTTAGGGTTAGGGTTAGGGTGAGGCTTAGGTTTAGGGTTAGGGTTAGGGATAGGGTAAAGTTTAGGTCTAGGGTTAGGGTTAGGATTAGGGTTATGGGTTAGGGTTAGGGTTAGGGTTAGGCTTGGGGTCAGGGTAAGGTTTAGGGTTAGGTTTAGGGTAAGGGTAAATGTTAGGGTTAGGCTTAGGGTTAGGGTTAAGGTAAGGGTAAGTGTCAGGGTTAGGGTTCGGTGTTAGGCTTAGAGTTAGGGTTAAGGTTAGGGTTAGGTTTAGGGTTAGGGAAAGGGTAAGGGTTAGGGTAGGGTTAGGGTTAGGGTTAGGATAAGGGTAAGGCTGAGGGTGAGGGTTAGGGTTAGGGTTATGTTTAGGGTTAGGTTTAGGGTTAGGGTTAGGGTAAGGGTAAAGGTTAGGGTTAGGGTTAAAGTTAGGGTTAAGGTTAGGGTTAGGGTTAGGGTTACCTTTAGGGTTAGAGTTAGGTTTAGGGTTAGGTTTAGGGTTAGATTTACGGTAATGGTAAGGTTTAGGGTTAGGGTTAGTGTTATGGTTACGTTTAGGTTTAGGGTTAGGTTGAGGTTAGTGTTAGGGTTATGGTTAGGGTTAGGGTTAGGGAAAGGGTAAAGGTTAGGATTAGGGTTAAGGTGAGCATTAGGGTTAGGGTTAGTGTTAGGGTAAGGGTTAGGGTTAGGTTTAGGGTTAGGGAAAGGGTAAGGGTTAGGGTTAGGGTAAGGGTAAGGGTTAGGATTGGAGTTAGGTTTAGGTTTAGGGTAAGGGTAAAGGTTAGGGTTAGGTTTAGTTTTAGGTTTAGGGTAAGGGTCAGGGTAAGGGTAAGGGTTAGGGTTAGGTTTAGGGTAAGGGTAAGTTTTAGGGTTAGGATTAGTGTTAGGGTTAGGTTTAGGGTTAGGGTTAGGGTTAGGTTTAGTGTTAGGGTCAGGGTTAGGGTAAGGGTTAGGGTTAGGGTTAGGGTTAGAGTTAGGTTTAGGGATAGGGTAAGGGTAAGGGTTAGGGATACGTTTAGGGTTAGGGGTTAGGCTGAGTGTTAGGGTTACGGTAAGGGTTAGGGTTAGGGTAAGGGTAAGTGTTAGGGTAGTGTTAGCGTTAGGGTTAGGGTAAGAGTAAGCGTTAGGTTTAGGGTTGGGGGTTAGGGTTAGAGTTAGAGTTAAGCGTAGGGTTAGCGTTAGGGTTAGGGAAAGGGTAAGGTTTAGGGTTAGGGTTAGGGTTATGCTTAGGCTTAGGTTTAGGGTTAGGTTTAGGGTTAGATTTATGGTAATGGTAAGGTTTAGGGTTAGGGTTAGTGTTAGGGTTAAGGTTAGGGTTAGTGTAGGGATAAGGGTTATGGTTAGGGTTAGGGTTAGGGTTAGGGAAAGGGTAAAGGTTAGGGTTAGGGTTAGGGTGAGCATTAGGGTTAGGGTTAGTGTTAGGGTAAGGGTTAGGGTTAGGGAAAGGGTAAGTGTTAGGGTTAGGGTAAGGTTAAGGGTAAGGTTTGGAGTTAGGGTTAGGTTTAGGGTAAGGGTAAAGGTTAGGGTTAGGGTTAGTTTTAGGTTTAGGGTAAGGGTCAGGGTAAGGGTGAGGGTTAGGGTTAGGTTTAGGGTAAGGGTAAGTTTAGGGTTAGGATTAGGGTTAGGGTTAGGTTTAGGGTTAGGGTTAGGGTTAGGGTTAGTGTTAGGGTCGGGGTTAGGGTAAGGGTTAGGGTTAGGGTTAGGGTTAAATTTAGGTTTAGGGATAGGGTAAGGGTAAGGGTTAGATATACGTTTAGGGTTAGGGGTTAGGCTGAGTGTTAGGGTTACGGTAAGGGTTACGGTTAGGGTAAGGGTAAGTGTTAGGGTAGTGTTAGCGTTAGGGTTAGGGTAAGGGTAAGGGTTAGGGTTAGGGTTGGGGGTTAGGGTTAGAGTTAGAGTTAAGCGTAGGGTTAGGGTTAGGGTTAGGGAAAGGGTAAGGGTTAGGGTTAGGGTTAGGGTTATGCTTAGGCTTAGGTTTAGGGTTAGGGTTAGGGTTAAGGTAAGGGTAAGTGTTAGGGTTAGGGTTAGGGGTTAGGCTTAGAGTTAGGGTTAAGGTTAGGGTTAGGGTTAGGGTTAGGGAAAGGGTAAGGGTTAGGGAAGGGTTAGGGTTAGGGTTAGGGTTAGGGTAAGAGTGAGGGTGAGGGTTAGGGTTAGGGTTAGGGCTAGGGTTAGTTTTAAGGTTAAGGTTAGGGTAAGGGTAAGGGTTAGGGTTAGGGTTAAAGTTAGGGTTAAGGTTAGGGTTAGGGTTAGGGTTAGGGTTAGGGAAAAGGTAAGGGTTAGGGTAAGGGTTAGGGTTAGGGTTAGAGTTAGGGTAAAGATTGAGGTTAGGGTTAGTGTTAGGGTAAGGGTTAGGATTAGTGTTAGGGTTAGGTTTAGCATTAACGTTAGGATGACTGTTATGGTTAGGGTTAGGGTTAGGGGTTAGGGTTAAGGTTAGGGTTAGGGTAAGGGTTAGGGTTAGGGTTAAGTTAAGTGTAAGGTTTTGTGTTAGGGAGAGGGTTAGGGTTAGAGTAAGGGTAAGGGTTAGTGTTAGGGTTAGGGTTAGGCTTAGGTTTAGGGTTAGGGTTAGGGTAAGGGTAAGGGTAAGGGTTAGGGTTAGGGTTAGGGTAATGGAAAGGGTTAGGGTTAGTGTTAGGGTTAGGTTTAGGGTTAGGGTATGGGTAAGGGTTAGGGTTAGGGTTCGTGTTATGGTTAAAGTTAGGGTTAGGGTTAGGGTAAGGGTAAGTGTTAGGGTTAAGTGTAGGGTTAGGGTGAGGTTTATGGTAAGGGTTAGGATTTTGGTAAGGGTTAGGGTTAGGTTTAGGGTTAGGCTTAGGTTTAGGGTTAGGGTTAGGTTTAAGGTTAGGTTTAGGGTTAGGGTTAGGGTAAGGGTTAGGGTTTTGGTAAGGGTTAGGGTTAGGTTTAAGGTTAGGGTTAGGTTTAGGATTAGGGTTAGGGTAAGGGTTAGGTTTATGGTTAGGGTTAGGTTTAGGTTAAGGGTTAGGGGTTAGGGTTAGGGTTAGGATCAGGGTTAGGATTAGGGTCAGGGTTAGGTAAGGATTAGGGTAAGGATTAGAGTTAGGATTAGGGTTAGGGTAAGGGTTAGGGTTAGGGTGAGGGTTAGCATTAAGGTTAGGGTTAGGTTTAGGGTAAGGGTAAGGGTTGGGGTTAGGTTTAGGGTTAGGTTTAGGGGTTAGGGTTATGGTTAGGGTTAGGTTTATTGTTAGGTTTAGGGTAAGGGTAAGGGTTAGGGTTAGGTTTGGGGTTAGAGTTAGGTTTAGGGTTAGGGTTAGGGTAAGGGTAAGGGTTAGGTTTAGAGTTAGAGTTAGGATTAGGGATATGGTTGTTAGGCTTAGGGTTTGGGTTTGGGTAATGGTAAGTGTTAGGGTTGGGGTTAGTGTTAGGGTTAGGGTAAGGGAAAGGGTAAGGGTTAGGGTTAGAGTTAGGGTTAGGTTTAGGGTTAGGGTTAGCATTAGGTTGGGGTTAGGGTTAGGGTAAGGGAAAGGGTTAGGGTTAGGGTTAGGTAAGGATTAGATTTAGGGTTAGTGTAAGGGTTGGGGTTACGTTTAGCGTTAGGGTTAGTATTAAGTGTAGGGTTAGGGTAAGGTTAAGGGTTAGGGTTAGGGTTAGGGGTTAGGGTTAGGATTAGGTTTGGGTTTAGGTTTAGGTTTAGGGTTAGGGTTAGGGTAAGGGTAAGGGTTAGGGTTAGTGTTAGGGTTAGGTTTAGGGTTAGGGTTAGGGTTAGGGTATGGGTTAGGGTTAGGGTTAGGGTAAGGTTTAGTGTTAAGGTTAGGGTTAGGTTAAGGTTAAGTGTAAGGATTAGGGTTAGGGTTAGGATTAAGGTTAGAGTTAGGTTTAGGGTTAGGGTTAGTGTAAGGGTAAAGGTGAGGGTTAGGGTTACTTTTAAGGTTAGGGTTAGGGTTAGGGTTAGGGCTAGGGTAAGGGTTAGGGTTAGGGTTAGGGTAAGGGTAAGGGCTAGGGTTAGGGTTATGATTAGGGTAAGGGTAAGGGTTAGGGTAGGGTTAGGGTTAGGGTTAGGATAAGGGTAAGGCTGAGGGTGAGGGTTAGGGTTAGGGTTAGGGTTAGGGTTAGGTTTAGGGTTAGGGTTAGGGTAAGGGTAAAGGTTAGGGTTAGGGTTAAAGTTAGGGTTAAGGTTAGGGTTAGGGTTAGGGTTACCTTTAGGGTTAGAGTTAGGTTTAGGGTTAGGTTTAGGGTTAGATTTACGGTAATGGTAAGGTTTAGGGTTAGGGTTAGTGTTATGGTTACGTTTAGGTTTAGGGTTAGGTTGAGGTTAGTGTTAGGGTTATGGTTAGGGTTAGGGTTAGGGAAAGGGTAAAGGTTAGGATTAGGGTTAAGGTGAGCATTAGGGTTAGGGTTAGTGTTAGGGTAAGGGTTAGGGTTAGGGTTAGGGTTAGGGAAAGGGTAAGGGTTAGGGTTAGGGTAAGGGTAAGGGTTAGGATTGGAGTTAGGTTTAGGTTTAGGGTAAGGGTAAAGGTTAGGGTTAGGTTTAGTTTTAGGTTTAGGGTAAGGGTCAGGGTAAGGGTAAGGGTTAGGGTTAGGTTTAGGGTAAGGGTAAGTTTTAGGGTTAGGATTAGTGTTAGGGTTAGGTTTAGGGTTAGGGTTAGGGTTAGGTTTAGTGTTAGGGTCAGGGTTAGGGTAAGGGTTAGGGTTAGGGTTAGGGTTAGAGTTAGGTTTAGGGATAGGGTAAGGGTAAGGGTTAGGGATACGTTTAGGGTTAGGGGTTAGGCTGAGTGTTAGGGTTACGGTAAGGGTTAGGGTTAGGGTAAGGGTAAGTGTTAGGGTAGTGTTAGCGTTAGGGTTAGGGTAAGGGTAAGGGTTAGGTTTAGGGTTGGGGGTTAGGGTTAGAGTTAGAGTTAAGCGTAGGGTTAGGGTTAGGGTTAGGGAAAGGGTAAGGTTTAGGGTTAGGGTTAGGGTTATGCTTAGGCTTAGGTTTAGGGTTAGGTTTATGGTAATGGTAAGGTTTAGGGTTAGGGTTAGTGTTAGGGTTAAGGTTAGGGTTAGTGTAGGGATAAGGGTTATGGTTAGGGTTAGGGTTAGGGTTAGGGAAAGGGTAAAGGTTAGGGTTAGGGTTAGGGTGAGCATTAGGGTTAGGGTTAGTGTTAGGGTAAGGGTTAGGGTTAGGGAAAGGGTAAGTGTTAGGGTTAGGGTAAGGTTAAGGGTAAGGTTTGGAGTTAGGGTTAGGTTTAGGGTAAGGGTAAGGGTTAGGGTTAGGGTTAGTTTTAGGTTTAGGGTAAGGGTCAGGGTAAGGGTGAGGGTTAGGGTTAGGTTTAGGGTAAGGGTAAGTTTTAGGGTTAGGATTAGGGTTAGGGTTAGGTTTAGGGTTAGGGTTAGGGTTAGGGTTAGTGTTAGGGTCGGGGTTAGGGTAAGGGTTAGGGTTAGGGTTAGGGTTAAATTTAGGTTTAGGGATAGGGTAAGGGTAAGGGTTAGATATACGTTTAGGGTTAGGGGTTAGGCTGAGTGTTAGGGTTACGGTAAGGGTTACGGTTAGGGTAAGGGTAAGTGTTAGGGTAGTGTTAGCGTTAGGGTTAGGGTAAGGGTAAGGGTTAGGGTTAGGGTTGGGGGTTAGGGTTAGAGTTAGAGTTAAGCGTAGGGTTAGGGTTAGGGTTAGGGAAAGGGTAAGGGTTAGGGTTAGGGTTAGGGTTATGCTTAGGCTTAGGTTTAGGGTTAGGGTTAGGGTTAAGGTAAGGGTAAGTGTTAGGGTTAGGGTTAGGGGTTAGGCTTAGAGTTAGGGTTAAGGTTAGGGTTAGGGTTAGGGTTAGGGAAAGGGTAAGGGTTAGGGAAGGGTTAGGGTTAGGGTTAGGGTTAGGGTAAGAGTGAGGGTGAGGGTTAGGGTTAGGGTTAGGGCTAGGGTTAGTTTTAAGGTTAAGGTTAGGGTAAGGGTAAGGGTTAGGGTTAGGGTTAAAGTTAGGGTTAAGGTTAGGGTTAGGGTTAGGGTTAGGGTTAGGGTTAGGGAAAAGGTAAGGGTTAGGGTAAGGGTTAGGGTTAGGGTTAGAGTTAGGGTAAAGATTAAGGTTAGGGTTAGTGTTAGGGTAAGGGTTAGGATTAGTGTTAGGGTTAGGTTTAGCATTAACGTTAGGATGACTGTTATGGTTAGGGTTAGGGTTAGGGGTTAGGGTTAAGGTTAGGGTTAGGGTAAGGGTTAGGGTTAGGGTTAAGTTAAGTGTAAGGTTTTGTGTTAGGGAGAGGGTTAGGGTTAGAGTAAGGGTAAGGGTTAGTGTTAGGGTTAGGGTTAGGCTTAGGTTTAGGGTTAGGGTTAGGGTAAGGGTAAGGGTAAGGGTTAGGGTTAGGGTTAGGGTAATGGAAAGGGTTAGGGTTAGTGTTAGGGTTAGGTTTAGGGTTAGGGTTAGGGTATGGGTAAGGGTTAGGGTTAGGGTTCGTGTTATGGTTAAAGTTAGGGTTAGGGTTAGGGTAAGGGTAAGTGTTAGGGTTAAGTGTAGGGTTAGGGTGAGGTTTATGGTAAGGGTTAGGATTTTGGTAAGGGTTAGGGTTAGGTTTAGGGTTAGGCTTAGGTTTAGGGTTAGGGTTAGGTTTAAGGTTAGGTTTAGGGTTAGGGTTAGGGTAAGGGTTAGGGTTTTGGTAAGGGTTAGGGTTAGGTTTAAGGTTAGGGTTAGGTTTAGGATTAGGGTTAGGGTAAGGGTTAGGTTTATGGTTAGGGTTAGGTTTAGGTTAAGGGTTAGGGGTTAGGGTTAGGGTTAGGATCAGGGTTAGGATTAGGGTCAGGGTTAGGTAAGGATTAGGGTAAGGATTAGAGTTAGGATTAGGGTTAGGGTAAGGGTTAGGGTTAGGGTGAGGGTTAGCATTAAGGTTAGGGTTAGGTTTAGGGTAAGGGTAAGGGTTGGGGTTAGGTTTAGGGTTAGGTTTAGGGGTTAGGGTTATGGTTAGGGTTAGGTTTATTGTTAGGTTTAGGGTAAGGGTAAGGGTTAGGGTTAGGTTTGGGGTTAGAGTTAGGTTTAGGGTTAGGGTTAGGGTAAGGGTAAGGGTTAGGTTTAGAGTTAGAGTTAGGATTAGGGATATGGTTGTTAGGCTTAGGGTTTGGGTTTGGGTAATGGTAAGTGTTAGGGTTGGGGTTAGTGTTAGGGTTAGGGTAAGGGAAAGGGTAAGGGTTAGGGTTAGAGTTAGGGTTAGGTTTAGGGTTAGGGTTAGCATTAGGTTGGGGTTAGGGTTAGGGTAAGGGAAAGGGTTAGGGTTAGGGTTAGGTAAGGATTAGATTTAGGGTTAGTGTAAGGGTTGGGGTTACGTTTAGCGTTAGGGTTAGTATTAAGTGTAGGGTTAGGGTAAGGTTAAGGGTTAGGGTTAGGGTTAGGGGTTAGGGTTAGGATTAGGTTTGGGTTTAGGTTTAGGTTTAGGGTTAGGGTTAGGGTAAGGGTAAGGGTTAGGGTTAGTGTTAGGGTTAGGTTTAGGGTTAGGGTTAGGGTATGGGTTAGGGTTAGGGTTAGGGTAAGGTTTAGTGTTAAGGTTAGGGTTAGGTTAAGGTTAAGTGTAAGGATTAGGGTTAGGGTTAGGATTAAGGTTAGAGTTAGGATTAGGGTTAGGGTTAGTGTAAGGGTAAAGGTGAGGGTTAGGGTTACTTTTAAGGTTAGGGTTAGGGTTAGGGTTAGGGCTAGGGTAAGGGTTAGGGTTAGGGTTAGGGTAAGGGTAAGGGCTAGGGTTAGGGTTATGATTAGGGTAAGGGTAAGGGTTAAGGTAGGGTTAGGGTTAGGGTTAGGATAAGGGTAAGGCTGAGGGTGAGGGTTAGGGTTAGGGTTAGGGTTAGGGTTAGGTTTAGGGTTAGGGTTAGGGTAAGGGTAAAGGTTAGGGTTAGGGTTAAAGTTAGGGTTAAGGTTAGGGTTAGGGTTAGGGTTACCTTTAGGGTTAGAGTTAGGTTTAGGGTTAGGTTTAGGGTTAGATTTACGGTAATGGTAAGGTTTAGGGTTAGGGTTAGTGTTATGGTTACGTTTAGGTTTAGGGTTAGGTTGAGGTTAGTGTTAGGGTTATGGTTAGGGTTAGGGTTAGGGAAAGGGTAAAGGTTAGGATTAGGGTTAAGGTGAGCATTAGGGTTAGGGTTAGTGTTAGGGTAAGGGTTAGGGTTAGGGTTAGGGTTAGGGAAAGGGTAAGGTTTAGGGTTAGGGTAAGGGTAAGGGTTAGGATTGGAGTTAGGTTTAGGTTTAGGGTAAGGGTAAAGGTTAGGGTTAGGTTTAGTTTTAGGTTTAGGGTAAGGGTCAGGGTAAGGGTAAGGGTTAGGGTTAGGTTTAGGGTAAGGGTAAGTTTTAGGGTTAGGATTAGTGTTAGGGTTAGGTTTAGGGTTAGGGTTAGGGTTAGGTTTAGTGTTAGGGTCAGGGTTAGGGTAAGGGTTAGGGTTAGGGTTAGGGTTAGAGTTAGGTTTAGGGATAGGGTAAGGGTAAGGGTTAGGGATACGTTTAGGGTTAGGGGTTAGGCTGAGTGTTAGGGTTACGGTAAGGGTTAGGGTTAGGGTAAGGGTAAGTGTTAGGGTAGTGTTAGCGTTAGGGTTAGGGTAAGGGTAAGGGTTAGGTTTAGGGTTGGGGGTTAGGGTTAGAGTTAGAGTTAAGCGTAGGGTTAGGGTTAGGGTTAGGGAAAGGGTAAGGTTTAGGGTTAGGGTTAGGGTTATGCTTAGGCTTAGGTTTAGGGTTAGATTTATGGTAATGGTAAGGTTTAGGGTTAGGGTTAGTGTTAGGGTTAAGGTTAGGGTTAGTGTAGGGATAAGGGTTATGGTTAGGGTTAGGGTTAGGGTTAGGGAAAGGGTAAAGGTTAGGGTTAGGGTTAGGGTGAGCATTAGGGTTAGGGTTAGTGTTAGGGTAAGGGTTAGGGTTAGGGAAAGGGTAAGTGTTAGGGTTAGGGTAAGGTTAAGGGTAAGGTTTGGAGTTAGGGTTAGGTTTAGGGTAAGGGTAAGGGTTAGGGTTAGGGTTAGTTTTAGGTTTAGGGTAAGGGTCAGGGTAAGGGTGAGGGTTAGGGTTAGGTTTAGGGTAAGGGTAAGTTTAGGGTTAGGATTAGGGTTAGGGTTAGGTTTAGGGTTAGGGTTAGGGTTAGGGTTAGTGTTAGGGTCGGGGTTAGGGTAAGGGTTAGGGTTAGGGTTAGGGTTAAATTTAGGTTTAGGGATAGGGTAAGGGTAAGGGTTAGATATACGTTTAGGGTTAGGGGTTAGGCTGAGTGTTAGGGTTACGGTAAGGGTTACGGTTAGGGTAAGGGTAAGTGTTAGGGTAGTGTTAGCGTTAGGGTTAGGGTAAGGGTAAGGGTTAGGGTTAGGGTTGGGGGTTAGGGTTAGAGTTAGAGTTAAGCGTAGGGTTAGGGTTAGGGTTAGGGAAAGGGTAAGGGTTAGGGTTAGGGTTAGGGTTATGCTTAGGCTTAGGTTTAGGGTTAGGGTTAGGGTTAAGGTAAGGGTAAGTGTTAGGGTTAGGGTTAGGGGTTAGGCTTAGAGTTAGGGTTAAGGTTAGGGTTAGGGTTAGGGTTAGGGAAAGGGTAAGGGTTAGGGAAGGGTTAGGGTTAGGGTTAGGGTTAGGGTAAGAGTGAGGGTGAGGGTTAGGGTTAGGGTTAGGGCTAGGGTTAGTTTTAAGGTTAGGGTTAGGGTAAGGGTAAGGGTTAGGGTTAGGGTTAAAGTTAGGGTTAAGGTTAGGGTTAGGGTTAGGGTTAGGGTTAGGGAAAAGGTAAGGGTTAGGGTAAGGGTTAGGGTTAGGGTTAGAGTTAGGGTAAAGATTAAGGTTAGGGTTAGTGTTAGGGTAAGGGTTAGGATTAGTGTTAGGGTTAGGTTTAGCATTAACGTTAGGATGACTGTTATGGTTAGGGTTAGGGTTAGGGGTTAGGGTTAAGGTTAGGGTTAGGGTAAGGGTTAGGGTTAGGGTTAAGTTAAGTGTAAGGTTTTGTGTTAGGGAGAGGGTTAGGGTTAGAGTAAGGGTAAGGGTTAGTGTTAGGGTTAGGGTTAGGCTTAGGTTTAGGGTTAGGGTTAGGGTAAGGGTAAGGGTAAGTGTTAGGGTTAGGGTTAGGGTAATGGAAAGGGTTAGGGTTAGTGTTAGGGTTAGGTTTAGGGTTAGGGTTAGGGTATGGGTAAGGGTTAGGGTTAGGGTTCGTGTTATGGTTAAAGTTAGGGTTAGGGTTAGGGTAAGGGTAAGTGTTAGGGTTAAGTGTAGGGTTAGGGTGAGGTTTATGGTAAGGGTTAGGATTTTGGTAAGGGTTAGGGTTAGGTTTAGGGTTAGGCTTAGGTTTAGGGTTAGGGTTAGGTTTAAGGTTAGGTTTAGGGTTAGGGTTAGGGTAAGGGTTAGGGTTTTGGTAAGGGTTAGGGTTAGGTTTAAGGTTAGGGTTAGGTTTAGGATTAGGGTTAGGGTAAGGGTTAGGTTTATGGTTAGGGTTAGGTTTAGGTTAAGGGTTAGGGGTTAGGGTTAGGGTTAGGATCAGGGTTAGGATTAGGGTCAGGGTTAGGTAAGGATTAGGGTAAGGATTAGAGTTAGGATTAGGGTTAGGGTAAGGGTTAGGGTTAGGGTGAGGGTTAGCATTAAGGTTAGGGTTAGGTTTAGGGTAAGGGTAAGGGTTGGGGTTAGGTTTAGGGTTAGGTTTAGGGGTTAGGGTTATGGTTAGGGTTAGGTTTATTGTTAGGTTTAGGGTAAGGGTAAGGGTTAGGGTTAGGTTTGGGGTTAGAGTTAGGTTTAGGGTTAGGGTTAGGGTAAGGGTAAGGGTTAGGTTTAGAGTTAGAGTTAGGATTAGGGATATGGTTGTTAGGCTTAGGGTTTGGGTTTGGGTAATGGTAAGTGTTAGGGTTGGGGTTAGTGTTAGGGTTAGGGTAAGGGAAAGGGTAAGGGTTAGGGTTAGAGTTAGGGTTAGGTTTAGGGTTAGGGTTAGCATTAGGTTGGGGTTAGGGTTAGGGTAAGGGAAAGGGTTAGGGTTAGGGTTAGGTAAGGATTAGATTTAGGGTTAGTGTAAGGGTTGGGGTTACGTTTAGCGTTAGGGTTAGTATTAAGTGTAGGGTTAGGGTAAGGTTAAGGGTTAGGGTTAGGGTTAGGGGTTAGGGTTAGGATTAGGTTTGGGTTTAGGTTTAGGTTTAGGGTTAGGGTTAGGGTAAGGGTAAGGGTTAGGGTTAGTGTTAGGGTTAGGTTTAGGGTTAGGGTTAGGGTTAGGGTATGGGTTAGGGTTAGGGTTAGGGTAAGGTTTAGTGTTAAGGTTAGGGTTAGGTTAAGGTTAAGTGTAAGGATTAGGGTTAGGGTTAGGATTAAGGTTAGAGTTAGGTTTAGGGTTAGGGTTAGTGTAAGGGTAAAGGTGAGGGTTAGGGTTACTTTTAAGGTTAGGGTTAGGGTTAGGGTTAGGGCTAGGGTAAGGGTTAGGGTTAGGGTTAGGGTAAGGGTAAGGGCTAGGGTTAGGGTTATGATTAGGGTAAGGGTAAGGGTTAGGGTAGGGTTAGGGTTAGGGTTAGGATAAGGGTAAGGCTGAGGGTGAGGGTTAGGGTTAGGGTTAGGGTTAGGGTTAGGTTTAGGGTTAGGGTTAGGGTAAGGGTAAAGGTTAGGGTTAGGGTTAAAGTTAGGGTTAAGGTTAGGGTTAGGGTTAGGGTTACCTTTAGGGTTAGAGTTAGGTTTAGGGTTAGGTTTAGGGTTAGATTTACGGTAATGGTAAGGTTTAGGGTTAGGGTTAGTGTTATGGTTACGTTTAGGTTTAGGGTTAGGTTGAGGTTAGTGTTAGGGTTATGGTTAGGGTTAGGGTTAGGGAAAGGGTAAAGGTTAGGATTAGGGTTAAGGTGAGCATTAGGGTTAGGGTTAGTGTTAGGGTAAGGGTTAGGGTTAGGGTTAGGGTTAGGGAAAGGGTAAGGGTTAGGGTTAGGGTAAGGGTAAGGGTTAGGATTGGAGTTAGGTTTAGGTTTAGGGTAAGGGTAAAGGTTAGGGTTAGGTTTAGTTTTAGGTTTAGGGTAAGGGTCAGGGTAAGGGTAAGGGTTAGGGTTAGGTTTAGGGTAAGGGTAAGTTTTAGGGTTAGGATTAGTGTTAGGGTTAGGTTTAGGGTTAGGGTTAGGGTTAGGTTTAGTGTTAGGGTCAGGGTTAGGGTAAGGGTTAGGGTTAGGGTTAGAGTTAGGTTTAGGGATAGGGTAAGGGTAAGGGTTAGGGATACGTTTAGGGTTAGGGGTTAGGCTGAGTGTTAGGGTTACGGTAAGGGTTAGGGTTAGGGTAAGGGTAAGTGTTAGGGTAGTGTTAGCGTTAGGGTTAGGGTAAGAGTAAGGGTTAGGTTTAGGGTTGGGGGTTAGGGTTAGAGTTAGAGTTAAGCGTAGGGTTAGCGTTAGGGTTAGGGAAAGGGTAAGGTTTAGGGTTAGGGTTAGGGTTATGCTTAGGCTTAGGTTTAGGGTTAGGTTTAGGGTTAGATTTATGGTAATGGTAAGGTTTAGGGTTAGGGTTAGTGTTAGGGTTAAGGTTAGGGTTAGTGTAGGGATAAGGGTTATGGTTAGGGTTAGGGTTAGGGTTAGGGAAAGGGTAAAGGTTAGGGTTAGGGTTAGGGTGAGCATTAGGGTTAGGGTTAGTGTTAGGGTAAGGGTTAGGGTTAGGGAAAGGGTAAGTGTTAGGGTTAGGGTAAGGTTAAGGGTAAGGTTTGGAGTTAGGGTTAGGTTTAGGGTAAGGGTAAGGGTTAGGGTTAGGGTTAGTTTTAGGTTTAGGGTAAGGGTCAGGGTAAGGGTGAGGGTTAGGGTTAGGTTTAGGGTAAGGGTAAGTTTTAGGGTTAGGATTAGGGTTAGGGTTAGGTTTAGGGTTAGGGTTAGGGTTAGGGTTAGTGTTAGGGTCGGGGTTAGGGTAAGGGTTAGGGTTAGGGTTAGGGTTAAATTTAGGTTTAGGGATAGGGTAAGGGTAAGGGTTAGATATACGTTTAGGGTTAGGGGTTAGGCTGAGTGTTAGGGTTACGGTAAGGGTTACGGTTAGGGTAAGGGTAAGTGTTAGGGTAGTGTTAGCGTTAGGGTTAGGGTAAGGGTAAGGGTTAGGGTTAGGGTTGGGGGTTAGGGTTAGAGTTAGAGTTAAGCGTAGGGTTAGGGTTAGGGTTAGGGTTAGGTTTAGGGTTAGGTTTAGGATAAGGGTAAGGGTTAGGTTTAGGGTTAGGGTAAGGGTTAGGTTTAATGTTGGGGTTAGGGTTGGGGTTAGGGTTAGGTTTAGGGTAAGGGTAAGGGATAGGGTAAGGGTAAGTGTAAGGTTTAGGGTTAATGTTGGGGTTAGGGTTAGGGTTAGGGTAAGGGTAAGGGTTAGGGATAGGGATAGGGTTAAGTTTAGGTTTAGGTTTAAGGTTAGGGTTAGGGTATGGGTAAGAGTTAGGGATAGGTTTAGGGTTATAGTGAGGATAAGGGTTAGGGTTAGGGTTAGGGTTAGGTTTAGGGTTATCGTTAGGTAAGGGTTAGGGTTAGGTTTAGGGTAAGGGTAAGGCTTAGGGTTAGATTTAGGGTTAAGTTTAGGTTAAGGGTAATGGTTAGGGTTAGGGTTAGGTTTAGGTTTAGCGTAAGGGTAAGATTAGCGTTAGAGTTAGGGTTAGGGTTAGGTTTAGGGTTAGGGTTAGGGTTAGGTTAAGGGTTAGTGATAGGTTTAGTGTTAGGGTTAGGTTTAGGGTTAGGGTTAGGATTAGGGTTAGCAAAAAGTAGGGTTAGGGTTGGGTAATGGTAAGGGTTAGGGTTAGGGTTAGGGTCAGGGTTAGGGGTGGGTTAGCGTTAGTGTTAGGGTTACCGTTAGGTTTAGGGTTAGGGTTAGCGTAAGAGTAAGGGATAGGGTTAGGGTTAGGGTTAGGGTTAGAGTAAGGGTAAGGGTGACAGTTAGGGTTAGGGTTAGAGTTAGGTTTAGAGTTAGGGTTAGGGTAAAGGTAAGGGTTAGGGTTAGGGTTAGGGTAAGGGTAAGGGTAAGGGTTAGGGTTAGTGTTAGGGTTAGGTTTAGGGTTAGGGTTAGGGTATGGGAACAGTTTAGGGTTAGGGTTACGGTTAGGGTTAAGCTTAGGGTTAGGGTTAAGGTAAGGGTAAGGGTAAGGTTTAGAGTTAAAGTTTGGTTGAGGGTTAGGATTAGGGTAAGGGTTAGCGTTTTGGTAAGGGATAGGATTAGGTTTATGGTTAGGGTTAGGTTTACGGTTAGGGTTAGGGTTAAGGTTAGGGTTAGGGTAAGGGTTAGGGTAAGGGTTAGGTTTAGGATTAGGGTTAGGGTAAGGGTTAGGGTTTAGGTTTAGGGTTAGGATCAGGGTTAGGTTTAGGGTCAGGGTTAGGTTAGGATTAGGGTAAAGATTAGAGTAAGGGTGAGGGTTAGGGTAAGTGTTAGTTTTAGGGTTAGGGTTAGCATTAAGGTTAGGGTTAGGGTTAGTGTAAGGGTAAGGGTGAGGGTTAGGGTTAGGGTTAGGTTTAGGGTTAGGTTTAGGGTTAGGGTAAGGGTCAGCGTTAGGGTTAGGGTTATGGGTTGGGGTTAGGGTTAGGTTTAGGGTAAGGGTTAAAATTAGGGTTATGGTAAGGGTAAGGTTTAGGGTTAGGCTTATGATTAGAGTTATATTAAGGGTAAGGTTTAGGGTTAGGGTTAGGGTTAGGGGTTAGGGTTAGGATTAGGGTTACGGTTAGGTTTAGGGTTATGGATAGGGAAAGGGTAAGGGTTAGGGTTAGGGTTGCGGTTAGGGTTAGGGTATGGGTAAGGGTTGGGGTTAGGGTTAGGGTTAGGCTTAAGGTTATGGTTAGGGTAGGGTAAGGGTTAGGTTAAGGGTTAGGTTTAAGGTTAGGGTAAGGGTAAGTGTTAGGGTTAGCGTTAGGGTTAGGGTTAGGGTAAGGTTAAGAGTTAGGGTTAGGGGTAGGGGTAGGGTTAGGTTTAGGTGTTGGGTTAGGGTTAGGGTAAGTGTTAGGGTTAGGGTTAAGGTTAGAATAAGGGTAACGGTTAGGTTTAGGGTTAGGGTTAGGGTTAGGGGTTAGGGTTAGGGTTAGGTTTAGGGTTAGGGTAAGGATAAGGGTTAGGGTTAGGGTTAGGGGTAGGGGTTAGTGTTAGGTTTAGGTTTTGGGTAAGGGTAAGGGTTAGGGTTATGAGTAGGGTTAGGTTTTGGGTTAGGGTTAGGTTTAGGGTAAGTGATAGGGTTAGGGTTAGGGTAAGGGTAAGGGTTAGGTTTACTGTTAGGGTTAGGTTCAGAGTAACGGTAAGGGTTAGGGTTAGGGTTAGGATTAGAGTTACGTTTAGAGTTAGGGTAAGGGTTAGGGTTGGGGTTAGGGTTAGGGTTAATGTCAGGGTTAGGGTTAGGGTAAGGGTTAGGGTTACGGTTACGGGAAGGGTTAGGGAAAGGGTTAGGGTTAGCGTTAGGGGAAGGATTAGGGTTAGGGTTAGGTTTAGGGTAAGGGAGAGGGTTAGGGTTAGGGTTACGGTTAGCATTAAGGTTAGGGTTAGGGTTTGGGTAAGGGTTAAGGTTAGGGTTAGGGTTAGGGTAAGGATTAGGGTTAGGTTTAGGGTTAGGGTTAGGGTTAGCAAAAAGGTAGGGTTAGGTTTGGGTAATGGTAAGGGTTAGGGTTAGGGTTAGGGTTAGGAGTGCGTTAGAGTTACTGTTAGGGTTAGGGATAGGTTTAGGTTTAGGGTTAGGGTTACGGTTAGAGTTAGGGTTAGGGTTATGTTTAGGGTTAGATTTACGGTAATGGTAAGGTTTAGGGTTAGGGTTAGGGTTAGGGTTAAGGTTACGGTTAGGGTTAAGGTTAGGGTTAGTGTAGGGGTAAGAGTTATGTTAGGGTTAGGTAGGGTTAGGGTTAGGGAAAGGGTAAGGGTTAGGGTCAGGGTTAGGATTAGAGTTAGGGTGAGGATTAGGGTTAGGGTTAGGGTTAGGGTTAGGGTTAGTGTAAGGGTAATGGTTAGGATTAGGTTAACGGTAAGGGTTAGGTTTAGAGTTAGGGTTAGGTTTAGGGTTAGGTAAGGGTTAGGGTTAGGATTAGGGTTAGGTATCGGTTTAGGGTAAGGGTCAGGGTAAGGGTAAGGGTTAGGGTTAGGGTTAGGGTTAAGGTTAATGGTTAGGGTAAGGGTTGGGGATTAGGTTTAGGGTTAGGGTAAGGGCAAGGTTTAGGGTTAGGGTTAGGGTTAGGGGTTAGCGTTAGGGTTAGTTTTATGGTTAAGGTAAGCGAAAGGGTTAGGTTTAGGGTTAGGTTTAGGATTAGCGTAAGGGTTAGGGTTAGGTTTAGGGTAAGGGTAAGTTTTAGGCTTAGGGTTAGGTTTAGGGTTAGGGTAAGTGTAAGGGTTAGGGTTATTGTTAGGGTTAGGGTAAGGGTTAGGGTTAGGGTAAGGGTTAGTTTTAGGGTTAGGGTTGGTTTTAGGGTTAGGGGTTAGGGTTAGGGTTAGCGTTAGGGTTGAGTTTATGGTTAGGTTTAGGGTAAGAGTTAGCGTTAGGGTTCAGGTTAGGGTTAGGTTTAGGGTTAGGGTTAGGTTTAGTGTTAGGGTTAGGGTTAGTGTAAGGGTTAGGGTTAGGGTTAGAGTTAGGGTTAGGGTTAGGGTAAGGGTAAGGGTTAGGGATAGGTTTAGGGTTAGGGGTTAGGGTTGGGGTTAGGTTACGGTAAGGGTTAGGGTTATGGTTAGGGTTAGTGTTAGGTGTTAGGGTTAGGGTTAGGGTTAGGGATAGGGTTACGGTAAGTGTTAGTGTTAGGATTAGGGTTAGGGTTAGTGTAAGGGTAATGGTTAGGGTTAGGGTTAGGTTTAGGGTTAGGGTAAGGGTTAGCGTTAGGGTTAGGGTTACGGGTTAGGGTTAGGGTTAGGGTTAGGGTTAGGGTAAGTGTTACAGTTAGGGTAACGGTAAGGTTTAGGGTAAGGGTTCTGGTTAGGGTTAGATTAAGTGTAAGGATTAGGGTTAGGGTTAGGGTTAGGTTTAGGGTTAGGTTTAGGGTAAGGGTAAGGGTTAGGGTTATTGTTATGGTCAGGGTAAGGGTAAGGGTTAGGGTTAATGTTGGGGTTAGGGTTGGCGTTAATGTTAGGGTTAGGGTTAGGGTAAGGATAAGAGTTATGGTTAGGGTTTGGTTTAGTGTTAGGTTTAGTGTAAGTGTTACGGTTAGGGTTAGTGTTAGGGTTAGTGTTAGGGTTAGGGTTAGGGTAAGGGTAAGGGTTAGAGTTAGGGTTAGTGTTAGGGTTAGGTTTAGCGTTAGGTAAGGATTAGGGTTAGGTTTAGGGTAAGGGTAAGGCTTAGGTTTAGAGTTAGGGTTAAGTTTAGGTTAAGGGTAATGGTTAGGGTTAGGGTTAGGTTTAGGTGTAGGGTAAGGGTAAGATTAGGGTTAAGTTTAGGGTTAGGGTTAGGTTTAGGTTTAGAGGTTAGGGTTAAGGTTAGCGTTAGGGTTGGGTTTACGGTTAGGGTTAGGGTAAGAGTTAGGGATAGGGTTAGGTTTGGGGTTAGATTCAGGGTTAGGGTTAGGTTTAGTGTTAGGGTTAGGGTTAGGGTAAGGGTTAGGGTTAGGGTAAGGGTTAGGGATAGGTTTAGGGTTAGGGTTAGGGTTAGGGTTAGGGTTAGGGTTAGGGTAAGGGTTAGATTTAGGGTTAGGTTTAGGGTTAGGGTAAGGTTTAGGGTTAGGGTTAGTGTTAGGTTGAAGGTTACGATTAGGGAAAGGGTTAGGGATAGGATTAGGGAAAGGGTAAGGGTAAGGGTAAGGGTTAGTGGTAGGGTTAGTGTTAGGGTAAGGATTAAGGTTAGGGTTAGCTTTAGGGTAAGGGTGAGGCTTAGAGTTAGGGTTAGCATTAAGGTTAGGGTTAGGGTTAGTGTAAGGGTAAGGGTGAGGGTTAGGGTTAGGATTAGGGTTAAGGTTAGGTTTAGGGTTAGGTTAAGATTTAGGATTAGGGTTAGGGTTAGGTTTAGGGTTAGGGTTAGGATTAAGGTTAGGGTAAGGGTTAGGGTTAGGGTTAGGGGTTAGGGTTAAGCTTAGGGTTAGGGTAAGGTTAGGGTTAGGGTTAGGGTTAGGGTTAGGGTTAGGGGTGGGTTAGAGTTAGTGTTAGTGTTAGGGTTAGGGTAACGGTAAAGGTTAGGGTTAGGTTTAGGGTTACGGTAAGGGTTAGATTTAGGGTTAGGGTTGGGTTTAGGGTTAGGGGTTAGGGTTAGTGTTAGCGTTAGGGTTAGCTTTAGGCTTAGGGTTAGGGTTAGTGTTAGGGTTAGGGTTAGCATTAACGTTAGGATTAGGGTTAGGGTTAGGCTTAGGGTAAAGGTAAGGGAAAGCGTTAGGGTTAGGGTTAGTGTTAGCGGTTAGGGTTAGGGTTAGGGTTAGGGTAAGGGTAAGGGTAAGGTTTAGGTTTTGGGTTAGGTTTAGGGTTAGGGTTAAGGTTAGGGTTAGGGTTACACTAAGGGTAAGGTTTAGGGTTAGGGTTACTGTTAGGGTAAGGGTAAGGGTTAGGGTTAATGTTAGGGTTAGGGTTAGGGTTAGCGTTAGGGTTAGAGTTAGGGTTAGGGTTAGGTTTAGGGTTAGATTTACGGTAATGGAAAGGTTTAGGGTTAGGGTTAGGGTTACGTTTAGGTTTAGGGTAAGGGTAAGGTTAGTGTTAGTTTTAGGGTTAGTGTTAGGGTTAAGTTATGGTTAGGGTTAAAGTTAAGGTTAGTGTAGGAATAAGGGTTATGGTTAGGGTTAGGGTTAGGGTAAGGGAAAGGGTAAGGGTTAGGGTTAGGGTTAGGGTTAGCGTAAGTGTAAGGGTTAGGGTTGGAGTTAGTGTTAGGTTTAGGGTAAGAGTAAGGGTTAGGGATAGGGTTAGGGTTAGGGTTAGGGTTAGGGTTAGGATTAGGGTAAGGGTTAGGGTTAGGGTTAGGGTTAGGGTTAGGGAAAGGGTAAGGTTAGGGCTAGGGTAAGGGTTAGGGTTGGAGTTAGGGTTAGGTTTAGGGTAAGGGTAAGGGTTAGGGTAAGGGTTAGGGTTAGGGTTAGGTTTAGGTTTAGGGTAAGGGTCAGGGTAAGCATAAGGGTTAGGTTTAGGTTTAGGGTAAGGGTAAGTTTAGGGTTAGGGTTACGTTTAGGGTTAGGGTAAGGGTAAGGGTTAGGGTTAGGGTTACGATTAGGGTTAGAGTTAGGGTTAGGGTAAGGGTAAGGGTTAAGGTTATTGTTAGGATTAGGGTAAGGGTTAGGGTTAGGGTAAGGGTTAGTTTTAGGGTTAGGGTTAGGTTTAGGTTTAGAGGTTAGGGTTAGGGTTAGCGTTAGGGTTGTGTTTACGGTTAGGGTTAGGGTAAGAGTTAGGGATAGGGTTAGGTTTAGGGTTAGATTCAGGGTTAGGGTTAGGTTTAGGGTTAGGTTTAGGGTTAGGGTAAGGGATAGGGTTAGGATTACGGTTAGAGTTAGGGTTAGGGTTAGGGTAAGGGTAAGGGTTAGGTATAGGGTTAGGGTTAGGGGTTAGGGTTAGTGTAGGGTTACGGTAACGGTTAGGGTTAGGTTTAGGGTTGGTGTTAGGGGTTAGGGTTATGGTTAGGTTTAGGGTAAGGGTTAGGGTTAGGGTAAGGGTGAGTGTTAGGGTAGTGTTAGCATTAGGGTTAGGGTAAGGGTAAGGATTAGGGTTAGGTTTAGGGTTATGCTTAGGTTTAGGGTTAGGGTTAGGGGTAGGGTTAAGTTTAGGGAAAGGTTTAGGTCTAGGGTTAGGGTTAGGATTAAGGTTAGGGGTTAGCGTTAGGGTTAGGGTTAGGGTTGGGGTAAGTGTTAGGGTTAGGGTTAGGTTTAGGGTAAGTTTAAGTGTTAGGGTTAGGGTTAGGGTTAGGGTTAAGGTAAGGGTAAGTGTTAGGGTTAGGGTTAGGGGTTAGGGTTAGAGTTAGGGTTAAGGTTAGGGTTAGGGTTAGGGTTAGGGAAAGTGTAAGGGTTAGGGTAGGGTTAGGGTTAGGTTTAGGTTTAGGGTAAGTGTAAGGGTTAGGGTTAGGGTTAGAGTTAGGTTTAAGGTTAGGGTTAGGGTTAGGGTTAGGGAAAAGGTAAGGGTTAGGTTAAGTGTTAGGGTTAGCTTTAGGGTTAGAGTTAGGGTAAGGATTAACGTTAGGATTAGTGTTAGGGTAAGGGTTAGGGTTATTGTTAGGGTTAGGGTTAGCATTAACGTTAGGATGACTGTTAGGGTTAGTGTTAGGGTAAGAGTAAGGGTTAAGTTTAGGGTTAGGGTTAGGGTAAACATTAGGATTAGGTTTTAGGGTTACGGTTAGGGTTAAGGTTAGGGTTAGGGTTATGGTTACGGTAAAGTTAAGGGTAAGCATTAGAGTTAGGTTTAGTGTTAGGGGTTAGGGTTAGGGTTAGGGTAAGGGTAAGGGTTAGAGTTAGAATTAGGGTTAGGCTTAGGGTAAGGGTTAGGGTTGGGGTTAGGGTTAGAGTTAGGGTTGGGTTAGGTTTAGGGATAGATTTACGGTAATGGGAAGGTTTAGGGTTAGGGTTAGGGTTAGGGTTACGTTTAGGGTTAGGGTTAGGTTAAGGTTAGGGTTGAGGTTATTGTTAGTGTAGGGGTAAGGGTTATGGTTAGGGTTAGGGGTTGGTTTAGGGTTAGGGTTAGGGTTGGGGTTAGGGTTAAGATTCAGGGTAGGGTTCGGGTTGGGGATTAGGGTTAGGGTTAGGGTTATTGTTAGGTTAAGGGCAAGCTTTAGGGTTAGGTTTAGGGTTAGGGGTTAGCGTTAGGGTTGCGGTTAAGGTAAGGGTAAGGGTTAGGGTTAGGGTTAGGGTAAAGGTTAGGGTAGGTTTAGGGTAAATATAAGTGTTAGGGTTAGGGTTAGGTTTAGGGTTAGGGTAAGTGGAAGGCTTAGGTTTAGGGTTACGGTTAGGGTTAGAGTTAGTGTTAGGGTAATGGTAAGGGTTAGGGTTATTTTTAGGGTGAGGGTAAGGGTTAGGGTTAGGGTAAGGGTTAGTGTTAAGGTAGGGTTTGGTTTAGGGTTGAGTTAATGGTTAGGTTTAGGGTAAGATTTAGGGTTAGGGTTATGGTTAGGGTTAGGGTTAGGTTTAGGGTTAGGGTTAGGTTTAGTGGTAGGGTTAGGGTTAGGGTAAGGGTTAGGTTTAGGGTTAGAGTTATGGTTATGGTTAGGGTAAGGGTAATGTTAGGGATAGGGTTAGGGTTAGAGGTTAGGGTTAGGGTTAGGGTTACGGTGAGGGTTAGGGTTAGGGTTAGGGTTATTGTTAGGGGTTAGGGTTAGGGTTATTGTTAGGGATAGGGTTACGGTAAGTGTTAGGGTTAGGATTAGGGTTAGGGTTAGGTTAAGGGTAAGGGTTAGTCTTAGGGTTAGGGTTAGGGTTAGGGTTAGGGTTAGGGTTAGGTTTAGGGTTAGGGTAAGGGTTAGCGTTAGGTTTAGGGTTAGGGGTTAGGGTTAGGTTTAGGGTTAGGGTTAGGGTTAGGGTAAGGGTTAGGGTTAGGGTTAGGGTAACGGTAAGGTTAGGGTGAGGGTTCTTGTTAGGATTTGATTAAGGGTAAGGGTTAGGGTTAGGGTTAGGGTTAGGTTTATGGTTAGGTTTAGGGTAAGGGTAAGGGTTAGGGTTAGGGTTAGGGTTAGGGTAAGGGTAAGGGTAAGGTTTAGGGTTAATGTTGGGGTAAGGGTTGGGGTTAGGGTTAGTGTTAGGGTTAGGGTAAGGGTTAGTGTTATTGTTAGGGTTAGGGTGAGTGTTAGGTTTAGGGTAAGGGTTACGGTTAGGGTTAGGGTTAGGGTAAGGGTTAGGGTTAGGTTTAGGGTTAGGGTTAGGGTAAGGGTAAGGGTTACCGTTAGGTTTATGGTTAGGGTTAGAGTTAGGGTTAGGGTTAGGTTTAGGGATAGATTTACGGTGATGGTAAGGTTTAGGGTTAGGGTTAGGGTTAGGGTTACGTTTAGGGGTAGGGTTAGGGTAAGGTTAGTTTTAGGGTTAGGGTTAGGGTTAGGGTTAAGGTTACGGTTAGGGTTAAGGTTATTGTTAGTGTAGGGGTAAGGGTTATGGTTAGGGTTAGTGGTTGGTTTAGGGTTAGTAAAAGGGTAAGGGTTAGGTTTAGGATTAGGGTTAGGGTGAGGATTAGGGTTAGGGTTAGTGTTAGGGTAAGGGTTAGGGTTAGGGTTAGGGTTAGGGTAAGGCTAAGGGTTAGGGTTAGAGTAAGTGTAAGTGTTAGGGTTAGGGTTAGGGTTAGGTTTAGGTTTAGGGTAAGTGTCAGTGTAAGGGTTAGGGTTAGGGTTAGGATCAGTGTTAGGGGTAGGGTTAAGATTTGGGTTAGGGTTCGGGTTGGGGATTAGTGTTAGGGTTAGGGTTAGGGTAAGGGCAAGGTTTAGGGTTAGATTTAGGGTTAGGGGTTAGCGTTAGGGTTAGGGTTGGGGTTAAGCTAAGGGTAAGGGTTAGGTTTAGGGTTAGGGTTAGGGTTAGGGTTAGGGTAAAGGTTAGGTTAGGTTTAGTGTAAAGATAAGTTTTAGGCTTAGGGTTAGGTTTAGGGTTACGGTAAGTGTAAGGGTTAGGTTTAGGATTACGGTTAGGGTTAGAGTTAGTGTTAGGGTAAAGGTAAGGGTTAGGGTTATTGTTAGGGTTAGGGTAAGGGTTAGGGTTAGGGTAAGGGTAAGTTTTAAGGTAGGGTTTGGTTTAGGGTTAGGGCTTAGTGTTAGGGTTAACGTTAGGTTTGAGTTTATGGTAAGGTTTAGGGTAAGAGTTAGGGTTAGGGTTAGGGTTAGGGTTAGTTTTGCGGTTAGGTTTAGGTTTAGTGTTAGGGTTAGGGTTAGGGTAAGGGTTAGGTTTAGGGTTAGAGTTAGGGTTAGGGTTAGGGTAAGGGTTAGGGTAAGGGTAAGGGTTAGGGTTAATGTTAGGGTTAGTGTTAGGGTGAGCGATAGGGTTAGAGTTAGGTTTAGGGTTAGGTTCAGGGTTAGATTTACGGTAATGGAAAAGTTTAGGGTTAGGGTTAGGGTTACGTTTAGGTTTAGGGTTAGGGTAAGGTTAGTGTTAGGGTTAGGGTTATGGTTATGGTTAGGGTTAAGTTAAGGTTAGGGTTAATGTTAGGGTTAGTGTAGGGATAAGGGTTATGGTTATGGTTAGGGTTAGGGTTAGGGAAAGGGTTAGGGTTCGGGTTAGGTTGAGGATTGGGGTTAGGGTTAGTGTTAGCGTAAGGGTTAGGGTTAGGGTTAGGGTTAGGGTAAGGGTAAGGTTTAGGGTTGGAGTTAGGGTTAGGTTTAGGGTAAGGGTAAGGGTTAGGGTTAGAGTTAAGGTTAGGTTTAGGTTTAGGGTAAGGGTCAGTGTAAGGGTAAGGGTTAGGGTTAGGTTTACGGTAAGGGTAAGTTTTAGGGTTAGGGTTAGGGTTAGGGTTAGGGTAAGGGTTAGGGTTAGGGATACGGTTAGGGTTAGAGTTAGGGTTATGGTAAGGGTAAGGGTTAGGGTTATTGTTATGATTAGGATAAGGGTTAGGGTTAGGGTAAGGGTTAGTTTTAGGGTTAGGGTTGGGTTTAGGCTTAGGGGTTAGGGTTAGAGTTAGCGTTAGGTTTGGGTTTCCGCTTAGGGTTAGATTAAGAGTTAGGGTTAGGGTTAGGGTTATGTTTAGGGTTAGGGTTAGGGTTAGGTTTAGTGTTAGGGTTAGGGTAAGTGTTAGGGTTAGGATTAGGGTTAGAGTTAGGGTTAGGGTTAGGGTAAGGGTAAGGGTTAGGGATAGGGTTAGGGTTAGGGGTTAGGGTTAATGTTAGGGTTACGGTAAGGGTTAGGGTTAGGGTTAGGGTTAGTGTTAGGGGTTAGGGTTATGGTTAGGGTTAGGGTAAGGGTTAGGGTTAGGGTAGGGGTAAGTATTAGGGTAGTGTTAGCGTTAGGGTTAGGGTAAGGGTAGGGTTAGGGTTAGGTTTAGGGTTATGCTTAGGCTTAGGTTTAGGGTTAGGGTTAGGGGTAGATTTAGGGTTAGGGTAAGGTTTATGTCTAGGGTTAGGGTTAGGGTTAGGGTTAGGGTTAGCCTTGGGGTAAGGGTTAGGTTTAGGGTTAGGTTTAGGGTAAGGGTAAGTGTTAGGGTTAGGGTTAGGGTAAGGGGAAGTGTTATGGTTAGGGTTAGGGGTTAGAGTTAGAGTTAGGGTTAAGGTTATGGTTAGGGTTAGGTTAGGGAAAGTGTAAGGGTTAGGGTAGGGTTATGGTTAGGGTTAGGGTTAGGGTAAGGTTTAGGGTTAGGGAAGGGTAAGGGAAAGGGTTAAGGTTAGGGTTGGAGTTAGGGTTAAGTTTAGGGTTAGGGTTAGGGTTAGGGTTAGGGAAAAGGTAAGGTTTAGGGTAAGGGTTAGGGTTAGTGTTAGGGTTAGGGTAAGAGTGAGGGTAAGGATTAAAGTTAGGGTTAGTGTTAGGGTAAGGGTTAGGGTTAGGGGTAGGGTTAGGGTTAGCATTAACATTAGGATGACTGTTAGGGTTCGGGTTAGGGTAAGGGTAGGGGTTAAGTTTAGGATTAGGGTTAGGGTAAGGATTAGGGTAGGTTTTAGGCTTAGGGTTAGATTTAAGGTTAGGGATAAGGTTATGATTAGGGTAAAGGCAAGGGTAAGCATTAGAGTTAGGGTTAGTGTTAGGGGTTAGGGTTAGGGTTAGGGTTAGGGTAAGGGTAAGGGTTAGGGATAGGATTAGTGTAAGGGTAAGGTTTAGGATTCTGGTTAGGTTTAGGGGTAGGGTTAGGTTTAGGGTTAGGGTTAGGTTAAAGGTAAGGGTTAAGGTTAGGGTTAGGGTTAGGGTAAGGTAAAGGGTTAGGGTTATAGTTAGGGTTAGGTTTAGGGTTAAGGTAAGGGTAAGTGTTAGGGTTATGGTTAGGGTTAGGGTTAGGGTTAGGGCAAGGTTTAGGTTTAGGGTTTGGGTTAGGGTTAGGGGTAGGGTTAGGTTAAGTTTAGGGTTAGGGTTAGGGTTAGGGTAACTGTTAGATTTAGTGTTAGGGTTAGGGTTTGAATAAGGATAACGGTTAGGTTTAGGGTTAGGGTTAGTGTTAGGGGTTAGGGTTAAGGTTATGGTTAGGGTTAGGGTTAGGGTTAGGGTCAGGGTTAGGGTTAGTGTTAGGGTTAGGTTTTGCGTTAGGGTTAGGGTATGGGTAAGGGTTAGGGTTAGGGTTCGTGTTAGGGTTAAGGTTAGGATTAGGGTTGGGGTAAGGGTAATGGTAAGTGTTACGGTTAAGTTTAGTGTTAGGGTGAGGGTTAGGGTAAGGGTTAGGATTTTGGTAAGGGTTAGGGTTAGGTTTAGATTTAGGGTTTGGTTTAATGTTAGGGTTAGGGTTAAGGTTAGGTTTAGGGTTAGGTTTAGGTTAAGGGTTAGGATTTTGGTAAGGGTTAGGGTTAGGTTTAGATTTAGGGTTTGGTTTAATGTTAGGGTTAGGGTTAAGGTTAGGTTTAGGGTTAGGTTTAGGTTAAGGGTTAGGATTTTGGTAAGGGTTAGGGTTAGGTTTAGTGTTAGGGTTAGGTTTAGGATTAGGGTTAGGGTAAGGGTTAGGGTTAGTGTTAGGGTTAGGGTTAGGGTTAGGTTTCGGGTTAGGGTTAGTGTTAGGGGTTAGGGTTATGGTTAGGGTTAGGGTAAGGGTTAGGGTTAGGGTAAGAGTAATTGTTAGGGTAGTGTTAGCGTTAGGGTTAGGGTAAGGGTAAGGGTTAGGGTTAGGTTTAGGGTTATGCTTAGGCTTAGGTTTAGGGTTAGGGTTAGGGGTAGGGTTAGGGTTAGGGTAAGGTTTAGGTCTCGGGTTAGGGTTAGGATTAGGGTTAGGGGTTAGGGTTAGGGTTAGGGTTAGGCTTGGGGTAAGGGTTAGGGTTAGGGTTAGGTTTAGGGTAAGGGTAAGTGTTAGGGTTAGGGTTAGGGTTAAGATAAGGGTAAGTGTTATGGTTAGGGTTAGGGTTTAGGGTTAGAGTTAGGGTTAAGGTTAGGGTTGGGTTAGGGTTAGGGAAAGTTTAAGGGTTAGGGTAGGGTTATGGTTTGGGTTAGGGTTAGTGTAATTGTGAGGGTGAGGGTTAGGGTAAGGGTAAGTGTTAGGTTTAGGTTTAGGGTTAGGGTTAAGTTACGGTTAGGGTTAGGGTTAGGTTTAGGGTTAGGTTTAGGGTTAGGGTTAGGGTTATGGTTAGGGTTAGCATTAAGGTTAGGGTTAGGGTTAGAGTAAGGGTAAGGGTTAGGTTAGGGTTAGGGTTAGCTTTAGCGTTATGGTTAGGGAAAGGGTTAGCGTTAGGGTTAGGGTGAGGGTCAGGGTTAGGGTATGGGTAAGGGTTAGGTTTAGGGTTACGGTTAGGGTTAGAGTAAGGGTAAGGATTAGTGTTAGGTTTAGGGATAGGTTTAGGGTTAGGGTTAGGGTTAGGGTTACGGTAAAGATAAGGGTTAGGGTTAAGGTTAGGGTTAGGGTGAGGTTTTGGGTTAGGGTATGGTTTAGGGTTAGGGTAAGAGTTAGGGTTAGGGTTAGGGTTAGGTTTAGGGTTAGGGTTATGGTAAGGGTAAGGGTTAGGGTTAGGTTTAGGGTTGGTGTTAAGGTTAGGGTTAGGGTTAGAGTAAGAGTAAAGGTTAGGGTTATTGTTATGGTTAGGGTAAGGGTTAGGGTAAGGATAAGTTTTAGGGTTAGGGTTGGATTTAGGGTTAGGGGTTTGGTTTAGGGTTAGGGTTAGGGTAAGAGTTAAGGTTATAGTTAGGGTTAGGTTTAGGTTTAGGGTTAGGGTTAGGTTTAGTGTTAGGTTAGGTTTAGGGTAATGGTTAGGGTTAGGGTTAGAGTTAGGGTTAGGGTTAGGGAAGGGTAAGGGTTAGGGTTAATGTTAGGGTTAGGTTTAGGGTTAGGGGTTAGGTTTAGGGTTAGGGTTAGGGTTAGGGTAATGGTAAGGGTTAGGGTTAGGGGTTAGTGTTAGGGTTAGGGTTAGGGATAGGGTTAGGGTAAGTGTTAGTGTTAGGGTTAGGGTTAGGGTAAGGGTTAGGGTTAGGGTTATGTTTAGGGTTAGGGTTAGGGTTTAGGGTTATGGTTAGGGTTAGGGTAAGGTTAGGGTTAGGGTAAGGGTAAGTGTTAGGGTAGTGTTAGGGTTACTGTTAGGGTAATGGTAAGGGTTAGGGTTAGGGTTAGGGTTAGGGTTACAGTTAGGGTTAGGGTTAGGGTAAGGGTAAGTTTTAGGGTTAGGGTTAAGGTTAGGGTTAGGGTTAAGTTACGGTTAGGGTTAGCGTTAGGGTTAGTGTAGGGGTAAAGGTTATGGTTAGGGTTAGCTTTAGGGTGAGGGTTCGGGAAAGGGTAAGGGTTAGTGTTAGGGTTAGGGTGAGGATTAGCATTAAGTTTAGGGATAGGGTTAGGGTAAGGGTAAGGGTTAGGGTTAGAGTTAGGGTTAGAGTTAGGGTAAGGGTATGGGTTAGGGTTAGGGTTAGGTTTAGTTTTAGGTTTAGGGTAAGAGTCAGAGTAAGGGTAAGGGTTAGGGTTAGGGTTAGTGTTAGGGTTAGAGTTAAGGTTAGGGTTAGGGTTAGTGTTAGGGTTAGAGTAAGGGTAAGGTTTAGAGTTAGGGTTAGGGTTAGAGTTAGGGTTAGGGTAAGTGTAAGGGTTAGGGTTAGTGTTAGGGTTAGGTTTAGGGTAAGTGTTAGGGTATGGGTAAGGGTTAGGTTTAGGGTTCGTGTTACGGTTAAGATTAGGGATTGGGTCCGGGTAATGGTAAGGGTAAGTGTTAGGGTTAAGTTTCGGGTAAGGGTGAGGGTTAGGGTATGGGTTAGAATTTTGGTAAGGGTTAGGGTTAGGTTTAGAATTGGGGTTAGGTTTAGGGTTAGGGTTAGTGTCAAGGTTAGGTTTAGGGTTAGGTTTAGGGTAAGGGTTAGCGTTTTGGTAAGGGTTAGGGTTAGGTTTAGGGTTACGGTTAGGTTTAGGGTTAGGGTTAGGGTAAGGGTTAGGTTTAGGGTTAGGGTTAGGTTTAGGGTAAGGGTTAGGGGTTAGGGTTAGGTTTAGGATCAGGGTTAGGGTTAAGGTCAGGGTTAGGTTAGGGTTAGGGTAAGGATTAGGGTTAGAGTTAGGGTTAGGTTTAGGGTTATGCTTAGGTTTAGGTTTAGGGTTGGGCTTAAGGTTAGGGTTAGGGTTGGGGTAAGGGTAAGGTTTAGGGTTTTGGTTATGGTTAGGGTTAGAGTAAGGGTAAGGGTTAGGGTTAGGGTTAAGGTTAGGTTTAGGGTTAGGGTTAGGGTAAGGGTAAGGATTAGGTTTAGGGTTAGGGTTAGGGTAAGGGTAAGGGTTAGGATTAGGGTTAGGCTAAGGGTTAGGGTTAGGTTTAGGATTAGGGTAAGGATAAGTGTTAGTGTTAGGGTTAGGGTTAGGGTTAAAGTAAGGTTAAGGGTTAGGGTTAGAGTTAGGGGTAGGGTTAGTTTTAGGTTTAGGGTTAGAGTTAGGGTAAGTGTTAGGGTTAGGGTTAGGGTTAGGGTTAGGGTTAGAATAAGGGTAACGGTCAGGTTTAGGTTTAGGGTTAGGGTTAGGGGTTAGGATTAGAGTTAGGATTAGGGTTAGGGTAAGGGTAAGGGTAAGGGTTAGGGTTAATGTTAGGGTTAGGTTTAGGGTTAGTGTAAGTGTAAGTGTTAGGGTTAGGGTTAGGGTTAGATTTAAGGTTAGTGTTAGGGTTAGGGTTAGGGTTAGGGAAAGGGTAAGGGTTAGGGTAAGGGTTAGTCTTAGGGCTATGGTTAGGGTAAGGATTAGGGTTAGGGTTAGGGTAAGGTTAAGGGTTAGGTTTAGGGTTAAGGTTAGCATTAGTGTAAGCGTTAGGGTTAGGGAAAGAGTAAGGGTTACTGTAAGGGTTAGGGTTAGCGTTAGGTTAAGGATTAGGGTTAGGGTTAGGTTTAGAGTAACGGTTGGGGTTAGGGTTAGGGTTAGGGTTAGCATTACGGTTAGGGTTAGGGTTAGGGTTAGGTTTAGGCTAAGGATTAGGGTAAGGTTTAGGGTTAGGGTTAGGGTTAGCAAAAAGTTAGGGTTAGCGTTGGGTAATGGTAAGGGTTTGGGTTAGGGTTAGGGTTAGGGTTAGGGGTGGGTTAGAGTTAGTGTTAGGGTTAGGGTTCGGTTTAGGGTTAGGGTTAGGGTAAGGGTAAGGTTTAGGGTTATGGTTAGGGTGAGGGTTAGGGTAAGAGTAAGGGTTATGGTTAGGGTTATGGTTAGGGTAAGGGTAAGGGTTAATGTTAGGGTTAGGGTTAGGGTTAGCGTTAGGGTTAGAGTTAGGGTTAGGGTTAGGTTTAGGGTTAGATTTACGGTAATGGTAAGGTTTAGGGTTAGGGTTAGGGTTAGGGTTACGTTTAGGGTTAGGGTTAGAGTAAGGGTAAGTGTTAAGGTTAGGTTTAGGGTTAGGCTTAAGTTACGGTTAGGGTTAGGGTTAGGGTTAGTGTAGG
>JANJXV010000414.1:655000-657500 GCA_024803745.1 Megascapheus bottae
GTTAGAGGTTAGGGTTAGGGTTAGGGTTACGGTGAGGGTTAGGGTTAGGGTTAGGGTTATTGTTAGGGGTTAGGGTTAGGGTTATTGTTAGGGATAGGGTTACGGTAAGTGTTAGGGTTAGGATTAGGGTTAGGTTAAGGGTAAGGGTTAGTCTTAGGGTTAGGGTTAGGGTTAGGGTTAGGGTTAGGGTTAGGTTTAGGGTTAGGGTAAGGGTTAGCGTTAGGTTTAGGGTTAGGGGTTAGGGTTAGGTTTAGGGTTAGGGTTAGGGTTAGGGTAAGGGTTAGGGTTAGGGTTAGGGTAACGGTAAGGTTAGGGTGAGGGTTCTTGTTAGGATTTGATTAAGGGTAAGGGTTAGGGTTAGGGTTAGGGTTAGGTTTATGGTTAGGTTTAGGGTAAGGGTAAGGGTTAGGGTTAGGGTTAGGGTTAGGGTAAGGGTAAGGGTAAGGTTTAGGGTTAATGTTGGGGTAAGGGTTGGGGTTAGGGTTAGTGTTAGGGTTAGGGTAAGGGTTAGTGTTATTGTTAGGGTTAGGGTGAGTGTTAGGTTTAGGGTAAGGGTTACGGTTAGGGTTAGGGTTAGGGTAAGGGTTAGGGTTAGGTTTAGGGTTAGGGTTAGGGTAAGGGTAAGGGTTACCGTTAGGTTTATGGTTAGGGTTAGAGTTAGGGTTAGGGTTAGGTTTAGGGATAGATTTACGGTGATGGTAAGGTTTAGGGTTAGGGTTAGGGTTAGGGTTACGTTTAGGGGTAGGGTTAGGGTAAGGTTAGTTTTAGGGTTAGGGTTAGGGTTAGGGTTAAGGTTACGGTTAGGGTTAAGGTTATTGTTAGTGTAGGGGTAAGGGTTATGGTTAGGGTTAGGGGTTGGTTTAGGGTTAGTAAAAGGGTAAGGGTTAGGTTTAGGATTAGGGTTAGGGTGAGGATTAGGGTTAGGGTTAGTGTTAGGGTAAGGGTTAGGGTTAGGGTTAGGGTAAGGCTAAGGGTTAGGGTTAGAGTAAGTGTAAGTGTTAGGGTTAGGGTTAGGGTTAGGTTTAGGTTTAGGGTAAGTGTCAGTGTAAGGGTTAGGGTTAGGGTTAGGATCAGTGTTAGGGGTAGGGTTAAGGTTTGGGTTAGGGTTCGGGTTGGGGATTAGTGTTAGGGTTAGGGTTAGGGTTAGGGTAAGGGCAAGGTTTAGGGTTAGGGGTTAGCGTTAGGGTTAGGGTTGGGGTTAAGCTAAGGGTAAGGGTTAGGTTTAGGGTTAGGGTTAGGGTTAGGGTTAGGGTAAAGGTTAGGTTAGGTTTAGTGTAAAGATAAGTTTTAGGCTTAGGGTTAGGTTTAGGGTTACGGTAAGTGTAAGGGTTAGGTTTAGGATTACGGTTAGGGTTAGAGTTAGTGTTAGGGTAAAGGTAAGGGTTAGGGTTATTGTTAGGGTTAGGGTAAGGGTTAGGGTTAGGGTAAGGGTTAGTTTTAAGGTAGGGGTTGGTTTAGGGTTAGGGCTTAGTGTTAGGGTTAACGTTAGGTTTGAGTTTATGGTAAGGTTTAGGGTAAGAGTTAGGGTTAGGGTTAGGGTTAGGGTTAGTTTTGCGGTTAGGTTTAGGTTTAGTGTTAGGGTTAGGGTTAGGGTAAGGGTTAGGTTTAGGGTTAGAGTTAGGGTTAGGGTTAGGGTAAGGGTTAGGGTAAGGGTAAGGGTTAGGGTTAATGTTAGGGTTAGTGTTAGGGTGAGCGATAGGGTTAGAGTTAGGTTTAGGGTTAGGTTCAGGGTTAGATTTACGGTAATGGAAAAGTTTAGGGTTAGGGTTAGGGTTAGGGTTACGTTTAGGTTTAGGGTTAGGGTAAGGTTAGTGTTAGGGTTAGGGTTAGGGTTATGGTTATGGTTAGGGTTAAGTTAAGGTTAGGGTTAATGTTAGGGTTAGTGTAGGGATAAGGGTTATGGTTATGGTTAGGGTTAGGGTTAGGGAAAGGGTTAGGGTTCGGGTTAGGGTGAGGATTGGGGTTAGGGTTAGTGTTAGCGTAAGGGTTAGGGTTAGGGTTAGGGAAAGGGTAAGGGTTAGGGTTAGGGTAAGGGTAAGGTTTAGGGTTGGAGTTAGGGTTAGGTTTAGGGTAAGGGTAAGGGTTAGGGTTAGAGTTAAGGTTAGGGTTAGGTTTAGGGTAAGGGTCAGTGTAAGGGTAAGGGTTAGGGTTAGGTTTACGGTAAGGGTAAGTTTTAGGGTTAGGGTTAGGGTTAGGGTTAGGGTTAGGGTAAGGGTAAGGGTTAGGGTTAGGGTTACGGTTAGGGTTAGAGTTAGGGTTATGGTAAGGGTAAGGGTTAGGGTTATTGTTATGATTAGGATAAGGGTTAGGGTTAGGGTAAGGGTTAGTTTTAGGGTTAGGGTTGGGTTTAGGCTTAGGGGTTAGGGTTAGAGTTAGCGTTAGGGTTGGGTTTCCGCTTAGGGTTAGATTAAGAGTTAGGGTTAGGGTTAGGGTTATGTTTAGGGTTAGGGTTAGGGTTAGGTTTAGTGTTAGGGTTAGGGTAAGTGTTAGGGTTAGGATT
>JANJXV010000414.1:662500-670000 GCA_024803745.1 Megascapheus bottae
AGAGTTAGGATTAGGGATAGGGTTAAGGTTACGGATAGGGTTAGGGTTAGGGTTACTGTAAGTGTAAGGTTTAGGGTTAGGGTTAGGGATAGGGTTAAGGTTAGGGTTAGGGTTAGGGTTAGGGTAAGGGTAAGGGTTATGGTTATGGTTAGGGTTAGGGTTAGGGAAAGGGTAAGGGTTAGTGTTAGAGTTAGGGTTAGGTTTAGGGTTAGGGTTAGCATTAGGTTAGGGCTTGGGTTAGGGTAAGGGTAAGGGTTAAGGTTAGGGTTAGGGTTAGAGTAAGGATTAGAGTTAGGGTTAGTGTAAGGGTTAGGGTTAGGGTTAGTATTAAGATTGGGGTTAGGGTTAGGGTAAAGGTAAGTGTTAGGTTTAGTGTTAGTGTTAGGGTTAGAGTAAGGGTAATGTTTAGGGTTAGGGTTAGGGTTAGGTTTAGGGTTAGGGTAAGGGTAATGGTTAGTGTTAGGGTTAGGGTTAGGGTTAGGGGTTAGGGTTAGGGTTAGGGTTATGGTAACGTTAAGGGTTAGGGATAGGGTTAGGGGTAGGGTCGGTATAGGTTTAGGGTTAGGGTTAGGGTAAGTGTTAGGGTTAGGGTTAGGGTTAGGGTTAGAATAACGGTAACGGTTAGGTTCAGGGTTAAGGTTAGGGTTAGGGGTTAGGGTAAGGGTTAGGTTTAGGGTTAGGGTTAGTGTAAGGGTAAGGGTGACGGTTAGGGTTCGGGTTAGGTTTAGGTTTAGGGTTAGGGTAAGGGTAAGGGTTCGGATTAGCGTTAGGGTTAGGGGTTAGGGTTAGGGTTAGGGTTAGGGTAAGGTTTAGGGTTAGGGTTAGGATAAGAGTAAGGTTTACCGTTAGGGTTAGGGTTAGAGTTAGAGTAAGGGTAAGTGTTAGAGTTAGGGTTAGGGTTAGAGTTAGGTTTAGAGTTAAGGTTAGGGTAAGGGTAAGGTTAGGGTTAGGGTTAGGGTAAGGGTTAGGGTTAGGATTAGTGTTGGGGTTAGGGTTAGAGTTAAGGTTAGGGTAAGGTTAAGGGTTAGGGTTAGGGTTAGGATAAGGGTAAGGGTTAGGGTTAGTGTTAGATTTAGGGTTAAGGTTAGGGTCAGGGTTAGGGTAAGGGTAAAGGTAAGGGTTAGAGTTAACGTTAGGGTTAGGGTTAGGATTAGGGTAAGGGTTAGCGTTTTGATAAGGGATAGGGTTAGGTTTATGTTAGGGTTAGGTTTACGATTAGGGTTAGGGTTAAGGTTAGGGTTAGGGTAAGGGTTAGATTTAGGGTTAGGGTTTTGGTAAGGGTTAGGGTTAGGTTTAGGGTTAGGGTTAGGTTTAGGGTTAGGGTTATTGTAAGCGTTAGTTTAGGGTTAGGGTTAGGGTAAGGGTTAGGGCTTAGGGTTAGGGTTAGGATTATTGTAAGGGTTAGCGTTTTGGTAAGGGATAGGGTTAGGTTTATGTTAGGGTTAGGTTTAGGATTAGGGTTAGGGTTAAGGTTAGGGTTAGGGTAAGGGTTAGATTTAGGGTTAGGGTTTTGGTAAGGGTTAGGGTTAGGTTTAGGGTTAGGGTTAGCTTTAGGGTTAGGGTTATTTTAAGCGTTAGGGTTAGGGTTAGGGTTAGGGTAAGGGTTAGGGCTTAGGGTTACGGTTAGGATTAGGGTTAGGGTTAGGGTCAGGGTTAGGTTAGGGTTAGGGTAAGGATTAGGGTTAAGTTTAGGGTTAGGGTAGGGGTTAGATTTAGGGTTAGGGTTATCATTAAGGTTAGTGTTATGGTTAGTGTAAGGGTAAGGGTGAGGGTTAGGATTAGGGTTAGGTTTATGGTTAGGTTTATGGGTAGGGTAAGGGTTAGCTTTAGGGTTAGAGTTAGGGGTTAGGGTTAGGGTTAGGGTAAGGGTTAGGGTTAGGGTTAGGGTAAGGGTAAGGTTTAGGGTTAGGCTTCTGGTTAGGGTTAGAGTACGCGTAAGGGTTAAGGTTAGGGTTAGGGCTAAGTTTAGGGTTAGGGTTAGGATTAGGGTAAGGGTAAGGGTTAGGGTTAGCGTTAGGTTAGGTTTAAGGTTAGTGGTAGGGTTAGGGTTAGGGAAAGGGTAACTGTTAGGGTAAGGGTTAGTCTTAGGGCTAGTGTTAGGTTAAGGATTAGGGTTAGGGTTAGGGTAAGGGTAAGGGTGAAGTTTAAGTTTAGGGTTAGGGTTAGCGTTTGGGTTAGAGTTAAGGTTAGTGTTAGGTTTAGGGTTAGATTTTCAGTAATGATAAGTTTTAGGGTTAGGGTTAGGGTTAGGGTTACATTAGGGTTAGGCTTAGGGTAAGGTTAAGTGTTAGTTTTAGGGTTATGGTTAGGGTTAAGTTACGGTTAGGGTTAGGGTTAGTGTATGGGTAAGGGTTAGGGTTAGGGTTAGGGTTAGGGTTAGGGAAAGGGTAAGGGTTAGGGTTAAGGTTAGGGTTAGGGTGAGGGTTATGGGTTAGGGTTCGGGTTAGGGTTCGGGTTAGGGTAAGGATAAGGTTTAGGGTTAGTGTTATGGTTAGGGTTAGGGTAAGGGTAAGGGTTTGGGTTAGGGTTAGGGTTAGGTTTAGGGTTAGGGTTACGTTAAGGGTAAGGGTTAGGGTTAGGGTTAGAGTTAGTGTAAGGGTAAGGGTAAAGGTTAGGTTTAATGTTAGGGTTAGGGTGGGGTTAGGGTTAGTGTAAGGGTAAGTGTTAGGGTTAGGATTAGGGTTAGTGTTAGGTTTAGGGTAAGGGTTAGGGTTAGGGTTAGGGTTAGCATTAAGGTTAGGGTTAGGGTTAGGGTAAGGTTAAGGGTTAGGGTTAGAGTTAGGGTTAGGGTTAGGGTAAGGGTAGGGTTTGGGTTAGGGATAGGGTTAGGTTTCAGTTTAAGGTAAGGATCAGGGTAAGGGTAAGGGTTAGGGTTAGGTTTAGTGTTAGGGTTAGGGTTAGGTTTAGGGTTAGGTTTAGAGTAAGGGTAAGGGTTAGAGTTAGGTTTAGCTTTAGGGTTAGGCGTTAGCATTAGGGTTAGGGTTATGGTTAGGGTTAAGGTAAGGGTAAGGGTTAGGTTTAGGGTTCGGTTTATGGTTAGGGTTAGATTTAGGGTTATGCTTAGGGTAAGGGTAAGGGTTAGGGTTAGGGTTAGGGTTAGGTTTAGGGGTAGGGTTAGGGTTAGGGTAAAGGTAAGGTTTACGGTTAAGTTTAGGGTTAGGGTGAGGGTTAGGATTAGGGTATGGGTTAGGGTTAGGGTAAGAGTTAGGGTTAGGGTTAGGGTTAGGATTAGGGTTAGGGTTATGGTAAGGGTAAGGGATAGGGTTAGGTTTAGGGTTGGTGTTAAGTTTAGGGTTAGGGTTAGGGTAAGAGTAAAGATTAGGGTTATTGTTAGGGTTAGGGTAAGGGTTAGGTTTAGGGTAAGTGTTAGTTTTCGGGTTAGGGTTTGGTTTAGGTTTAGGGGTTAGCGTTAGGGTTAGCGTTAGGGTTAGGTTTAGGTTTAGGGTTAGGGTAAGAGTTAAGGTAAGGTTTAGGTTAAGGGTTAGGGAAAGGGTAAGGGTTAGGGTTAGGGTTAAGTTATGGTTAGGGTTAGGGTTAGGGTTAGTGTAGGGGTAAGGGTTATGGTTAGGGTTAGGGTTAGGCTTACGGTTAGGGAAAGGCTAAGGTTTAGGGTTAGGGTTAGGGTTAGGGTGAGGATTAGGGTTAGGGTTAGGGTTAGGGTAAGGGTTAGGGTTAGGGTAAGGGTTAGCATTAACGTTAGGGTTAGTGTTAGTGGAAGGGTAAGGGTTAGGGTTAGGTTTAGGGTTAGAGTAAGGGTAAGTGTTAGGGTTAGGGTTAGGGTTAGGGTTAGGGTTAGGTTTAGGGTAAGGTTAAGGGTTAGGGTTAGGATTAGGGATAGGGTCGGTTTAGGTTTAGGGTTAGGGTTAGGGTAAGTGTTAGGGTTAGGGTTAGGGTTAGGGTTAGAATAAGGGTAACGGTTAGGTTCAGGGTTAATGTTAGGGTTAGGGGTTAGGGTTAGGGTTAGGGTTAGGTTTAGGGTTAGGATTAGTGTAAGGGTAAGGGTGACGGTTAGGTTTAGGGTTAGGGTTAGGGTTAGGGTTAGGGTAAGGGTAAGGGTTAGGGTTAGGGTTAGGGATTAGGGTTAGGGTTATGGTTAGGGTTAGAGTAAGGTTTAGGGTTCGGGTTTAGGGTAAGGGTAAGGTTTTGGGTTAGGGTTAGGATTAGGGTTAGAGTAAGGTTAAGGGGCAGAGTTAGGGTTAGGGTTAGAGTTAGATTTATAGTTATGGTTAGGGTAAAGGTAAGGGTTAGGGTTAGGGCTAGGGTAAGGGTAAGGGTAAGGGTTAGGGTTAGAGTTAGCGTTAAGGTTAGGGTTAGGATAAGGGTAAGGGTAAGGGTTAGAGTTAAGGTTAGGGTTAGGGTTAGGATTAGGGTAAGTTTTAGCATTTTGGTAAGGGTTAGGGTTAGGTTTAGGGTTAGGGTTAGGTTTACGGTTAGGGTTAGGTTTACGGTTAGGGTTAGTGTTAAGGTTAGGTTTTGTGTAAGGTTTAGGGTTTTGGTAAGGGTTAGGGCTAGGTTTAGGTTTACGGTTAGGTTTAGGGTTAGGGTTAGGGTAAGGGTTAGTTTTAGGGTTAGGGTTAGGGTAAGGGTAAGGGTTAGGGGTTAGGTTAGGTTTAGGATCAGGCTTAGGTTTAGGGTCAGGGTTAGGTTAGGGTTAGGGAAAGGATTAGGGTTAGGGTTAGGGTAAGGGTTAGGTTTAGGTTCAGGGTTAGCATTAAGGTTAGGGTTAGGGTTAGTGTAAGGGTAAGGGTGAGGGTTACGGTTAGGGTTAGGGTTAGGGTTATGTTTAGGGTTAGGGTAAGGGTTAGCGTTTGGGTTAGGTTAGGGGTTAGGGTTAGCGTTAGTGTTAGAGTAATGCTTAGGGTTAGGGTTAGGGTAAGGGTAAGGTTTAGGGTTAGGCTTCTGGTTAGGGTTAGAGTAAGGGTAAGTGTTAGGGTTAGGGGTAAGGTTAGGTATAGGGTTAGGGTAAGGGTTAGGGTAAGGGTTAGGGTTAGGGTAAGGGTAAGGGTGAGGGTTAGGTTTAGGGTTAGGATTAGGGTTATGGTTAGGGTTAGGGTAAGGGTAATGTTTAGGGTTAGGTTTAGGATTAGGTTTAGGGTTAGGGTAAGGGTAATGGTTAGTGTTATGGTTAGGGTTAGAGTTAGGGTTAGGGTAAGGATTAGGGTTAGGTATAGGGTTAGGGTAGGGGTAAGTGTTTGGGTTAGGTTAGGTTTAGGGTAAGGACTAGGGTTAGGTATAGGGTTAGGTTTAGGGTTAGGATAAGGGTAAGTATTAGGGTTAGGGTTAGGGTTAGGGTAAGGTTAAGGGTTAGGGTTAGGATTAGGGGTAGTGTTTGTTTAGATTTAGGGTTAGGGTTAGGGTAAGTGTTTTGCTTAGGGTTAGGGTTAGAATAAGGGTAACGGTTAGGTTCAGGGTTAAGGTTAGGGTTAGGGCTTAGGGTTAGGGTTAGGGTTAGGGTTAGGTTTAGGTTTAGGGTTAGGGTTAGTGTAAGGGTAAGGGTTAGGGTTAGGGTTAGGGTTAGGTTTAGGGTAAGGGTAAGGGTAAGGGTTAGGGTTAGGGTTAGGGTTAGAGTAATGGTAAGGGTTAGGGTAAGGGTTAGGTTTAGGGTTAGGGTTAGGGTTAGGGTAAGGGTTAGGTTTAGGGTTAGGGTTAGGGCTAGGGTAAGGTTTAGGGTTAGGGTTAGGGTTAGGGTAAGGGTAAGGGTAAGGGTAAGGGTTAGTGTTAGGGTTAGGTTTAGGGTTAGGGTTAGGGTATGGGTAAAAGAGGGTTAGGGTTAGGGATAGGGTTAAGGTTAGGGTTTGGGTTAGGGTAAGGGTAAGTGTTAGAGTTAAGGTTAGGGTAAGTGTTAGGATTAGGGTTAGGGTTAGCGTTTTGGTAAGGATAGGTTTAGGTTTATGGTTAGGGTTAGGTTTACGGTTAGGGTTAGGGTAAGGGTTAGGTTTAGGGTTAGGGTAGGTTTAGGTTTATGGTTAGGGTTAGGGTAAGGGTTAGGTTTAGGGTTAGGGTTAGGCTTAGGGTAAGGTTTAGGGGTAGGGTTAGGTTTAAGATCACGGTTAGGGTTAGGGTCAGGGTTAGGTTAGGGTTAGGGTAAGGATTAGGGTAAGGGTTAGGATTAGGGTAAGGGTTAGGTTTAGTGTTACCATTAAGGTTAGGGTTCGGGTTAGTGTAAGGGTAAGGGTGAGGGTTAGGATTAGGGTTAGGGTTAGGTTTAGGGTTAGGGTAAGTGTTAGCGTTAGTGTTAGGGTTAGGGGTTAGGGTTACGGTTAGGGTTAGGGTTAGAGATTAGGGTTAGGGTTAGGGATAGGGTTAGGGTAAGGGTTAGGGTTAGGGTTAGGGTAAGGGTAAGGTTTATGATTAGGCTTCTTGTTAGGGTTAAAGTAAGTGTAAGGGTTAGGGTTAGGGTTAGGGTTAGGTTTAGGTTTAGGGTTAGGATAAGGGTAAGGGTTAGAGTTAGGGTTAGGGTAAGGGTAAGGGTAAGGTTAGGGTTAATGTTGGGGTTAGTGTTAGGTTTAGGGTAAGGGTTACGGTTAGTGTTAGGGTTAGGGTTAGGGTAAGGGTTAGTGTTAGGGATAGGGTTAGGTTTAGGGTTAGAGATAGTGGTTAGGGTTAGGTTTATGATAAGGGTAACGGTTAGTTTAGGGTTAGGGTTAGGGTTAGGTGTTAAGGTTAGGGTTTGGGTTAGGTTTAGGTTTAGGGTTAGGGTAAGGGTAAGGGTGAGGGTTAGGTTTATGGTTAGGGTTCGGGTTAGGATTAGGGTTAGGGTTAGGGTACGGGTAAGGGTTAGGTTTAGGGTTAGGGTTACGTTTAAGGTTAGGGTTAAGGGTACGGTTAGGGTTAGGGAAAGGGTAAGGGTTAGGGTACGGGTTAGTCTTAGGGTTAGGGTTAGTGTAAGGATTAGGGTTAGGGTTAGGGTAAGGGTAAGGGTGAAGGTTAGGTTTAGGGTTAGGGTTAAGGTTAGGTTTAGGGTTAGGTTTAGGGTTAAGGTTAGCGTTAGGGTAAGGGTTAGGGTTAGGGAAAGGTTAAGGGTTAGGGTAAGTGTTAGGGTTAACGTTAGTGTAAGGATTAGGGTAAGGGTTAGGGTTAGTGTTAGGGTAAGGGTTAAGTTTAGGGTTAGATATACGGTAATGGTAAGGTTTGGGTTAGGGTTAGGGTAAGTGTTACGTTTAGGGTTAGGGTTAGGGTTAGGGTTAAGTTACTGTTAGGGTTAGGGTTAGGGTTAGTGTAGGGGTAAGGGTTATGGGGAGGGTTAGTGTTAGGGTTAGGGTTAGGGAAAGGGTAAGGGTAAGGGTTAGGGTTAGTGTTAGTGTTAGGGTGAGGATTAGGGTTAGCATTAGTGTTAGGGTAAGGGTTAGGTTTATGGTGAAGGTTAGCATTAAGTTTAGGGTTAGGGTTAGGTTAAGGGTAAGGGTTAGGGTTAGAATTAGGGTTAGGGTTAGGGTAAGTGTAAGGGTTAGGGTTCGGGTTAGGTTTAGGGTAAAGGTCAGGGTAAGGGTAAGGGATAGG
>JANJXV010000414.1:672776-675276 GCA_024803745.1 Megascapheus bottae
CGTTAGGGTTACGGAAAGGGTAAGGGTTAGGGATAGGTTTAGGGTTATGGTTAGGGTGAGGATTAGGGTTAAGGTTAGGGTTAGGGTAAGGCTTAGGGTTAGATTAGGGTTAGCATTAAAGTTAGGGTTAGGGTTAGGGTAAGGGTAAAGGTTAAGGTTAGTGTTAGGGTTAGGGTTAGGGTAAGGGTAAGGGTTAAAATTAGGGTTAGGGTTAGGTTTAGGTATAGGGTAAGGATTAGGGTTAGGTTTAGGGTGAGGGTTAGGATTAGCAAAAAGGTAGGGTTAGCGTTGGGTAATGGTAAGGGTTAGGGTTAGGGTTAGGGTTAGGGGTGGGTTAGAGTTAGTGTTAGGGTTAGGGTTATGATTAGGGTTAGGGTTAGGGTAAGGGTAAGGTTTAGGGTTAGGGTTAGGGTTAGGTTAGGGTTAGGGTTAGGGTTAAGGTTAGGGTTAGGGTTAGGGTAAGGGTGAGGGTTAGGGTTAGGGTTTAGGGTTAGGTTTAAGGTTAGATTTACGGTCATTGTAAGATTTAAGGTTAGGGTTAGGGTTAGGGTTACGTTTAGGGTTAGGGTTAGGGTAAGGGTAAGTGTTAGGGTTAGGGTTAGGTTTAGGGTTAAGTTACGGTTAGGGTTAGGGTTAGGGTAGTGTAGGGGTAAGTGTTATGGTTAGGGTTAGGGTTAGGGGTTAGGGTTAGGTTTAAGGTTAGATTTACGGTAATGGTAAGATTTATGGTTAGGGTTAGGTTTAGGTTTACGTTTAGGGTTAGGGTTAGGGTAAGGGTAAGTGTTATGGTTCGGGTTAGGGTTAGGGTTAACGTTAGGGTTACGGAAAGGGTAAGGGTTAGGGATAGGGTTAGGGTTAGGGTAAGGGTTAGGGTTAGGGTTAGGGTAAGGGTTAGGGTTAGGGTTAGGGTTAGGTTTAGGGTAAGGGTCAGGGTAAGGGGAAGGGTTAGGGTTAGGATTAGTGTTAGGGTTAGGGTTAAGGTTAGGGTTAGGGTTAGGGTGAGGGTTAGGTTTAGAGTAAGGGTATGGTTTAGAGTTAGGGTTAGGGTTAGGGTTAGGGGTTAGCGTTAGGGTTAGGGTTAGAGTTAGGGTTAGGTTTAGGGTAAAGGTAAGGTTTAGGATTAGGTTTAGGGTTAGGGTTAGGGTTAGGGTAAGGGTTAGGGTTAGGGTTAGGTTTAGTGTTAGGGTTAGGGTTAGGATAAAGGTTAAGGTTAGGGTTAAGGTTCGGGTTAGGGTGAGGTTTAGGGTTATGGTATGGTTTAGGGTTAGGGTAAGAGTTAGGGTTAGGGTTAGGGTTAGGTTTAGGGTAAGCGTTATGGTAAGGATAAGGGTTAGGGTAAGGTTTAGGATTGGTGTTAATGTTAGGGTTACGTTTAGGGTAAGGGTAAAGGTTAGGGTTATTGTTAGGGTTAGGGTAAGGGTTAGGGTTAGGGTAAGGATTAGTTTTAGGGTTAGGGTTGGATTTAGGGTTAGGGGTTATGGTTAGGTTTAGCGTTAGGTTTAGGTTTAGGGTTAGGGTTAGGGTAAGAGTTAAGGTTAGGGTTAGGTTTAGTTGTAGGTTCAGGGTTAGGGTTAGTTTTAGTGTTAGGGTTAGGGTTAGGGTAAGGGTTAGGGTTAGGGTTAGAGTTAGGGTTAGGGTTACGGAAGGGTAAGGGTTAGGGTTAGGGTTAGGGTTAGGTTTAGGGTTAGGGGTTAGGGTTAGGGTGAGGATTAGGGTTAGGGTTATGGTTAGTTTTAGGGTTAGGGGTTAGGGATAGGGTCAGAGTTAGGGATAGGGTTACGGTAAGTGTTAGGGTTAGGGTTAAGGTTAGGGTAAGGGTAAGGGTTAGTGTTAGGGGTAGGTTTAGGGTTAGGGTTAGGGGTTAGGGTTATGCTTAGGGTTAGAGTAAGGGTTAGGGTTAGGGTAAGGGTAAGTGTTAGGGTAGTGTTAGGGTTAAGGTTAGGGTAAGGGTAAGGGTTAGGGTTAGGGTTAGGGTTAGGGTTACGGTTAGGGTTAGGGTTAGGGTCAGGGTAAGTGTTAGGTATATGGTTAGGGTTAGGGTTAAGTTACGGTTAAGGTTAGGGTTAGGGTTAGTGTAGGGGTAAGGGTTATGGGTAGGGTTAGGGTTAGGGTTAGGGTTAGGGAAAGGGTAAGGGTTAGGGTTAGGGTTAGGGTTAGGGTTAGGGTTAGGGTAAGGATTAGGGTTAGGGTTAGGGTAAAGGTAAGGATGAAGGTTAGGTTTAGGGTTAGGGTTAAGGTTAGGTTTAGCGTTAGGGTTAGGGTAAGGGTAAGGGTAAGGGTTAGGTTTAGGGTTAAGGTTAGCTTTAGGGTAAGGGCTAGGGTTAGGGAAAGGGTAAGGGTTAGGGTGAGGGTTAGGGTTAGCGTTAGGGTGAGGATTAGGGTTAGGGTTAGGTTTAGGTTAAGGGTTGGGGTTAGGGTTAGGGTTAGGGTTAGCATTAAGGTTAGGGTTAGGGTTAGGGTAAGGGTAAGGGTTAAGGTTACGGTTAGGGTTAGTTTTAGG
>JANJXV010000414.1:680276-690276 GCA_024803745.1 Megascapheus bottae
GGGTTAGGTTTAGGATTAGAGTTAGGGTTAGGGTAAGTGTAAGTTTTAGGGTTAGTGTTAGGGTTAGGTTTAGGGTAAGTGTTAGGGTATGGGTAAGGGTTAGGTTTAGGGTTCGTGTTAGGGTTAAGATTAGGGTTAGGGTTCGGGTAAGGGTAAGGGTAAGTCTTATGGTTAAGTTTCGGGTTAGGGTGAGGGTTAGGGTAAGGGTTAGGATTTTGGTAAGGGTTAGGGTTAGGTTTAGAATTAGGGTTAGGTTTAGGGTTAGGGTTAGGGTTACGGTTAGGTTTAGGGTTAGGGTTAGGGTAAGGGTTAGCGTTTTGGTAAGGGTTAGGGTTAGGTTTAGGGTTAGGGTTCGATTTAGGGTTAGGGTTAGGGGAAGGGTTAGGTTTAGGGTTAGCGTTAGGTATAGGGTAATGTTTAGGGGTTATGGTTAGATTTAGGATCAGGGTTAGGGTAAGGATTAGGGTTAGTGTTAGGTTTAGGTTAAGGGTTAGGGTTAGGGTTAGGATTAGCAATAAGGTTAGTGTTAGGGTTAGGGTAAGGGAAAGGGTTAGGGTTAGGTTTAGTGTTAGGGTTAGGGGTTAGGGTTATGCTTTGAGTTAGGTTGAGGGTTAGGTTTAGGGTAAGGGTAAGTTTTAGGTTTAGTGTTGGGGTTAGGGTTAGGTTTATGGTTAGGGTTAGGGTAAGGGTAAGGGTTAGGTATAGAGTTAGGATTAGGGATATGGTTAAGGTTAGAGTTAGGGTTAGGGTTAGGGTTTGGGTTAGGGTAAAGGTAAGGGTTATGGTTAGGGTTAGTGTTAGGGTTAGGGTAAGGGAAAGGGTAAGGGTTAGGGTTAGAGTAAGGGTTAGGTTTAGGGTTAGGGTTAGCATTAGTTTAGGGTTAGGGTTAGGGTTAGTATTAAGATTAGGGTTAGGGTTAGGGTAAGGTTAAGGGTTAGGGTTAGGGTTATGGTTAGGGTTAGGGGTGGGTTAGAGTTAGTGTTAGGGTTAGGGTTCGGTTTAGGGTTAGGGTTAGGGTAAGAGTGAGGGTTAGGGTTAGGGTTATGGTTAGGGTAAGGGTAAGGGTAAGGGTTAATGTTAGGGTTAGGGTTAGGGTTAGCGTTAGGGTTAGAGTTAGGGTTAGGGTTAGGTTTAGGGTTAGATTTACGGTAATGGTAAAGTTTAGGATTAGGGTTAGGGTTAGGGTTACGTTAGGGTTAGGGTTAGGGTAAGGGTAAGTGTTAGGGTTAGGGTTAGGGTTAGTGTTAAGTTACAGTTAGGGTTAGGGTTGGGGTTAGTGTAGGGGTAAGGGTTATGGTTAGGGTTATGGTTAGAGTTAGGGTTAGGGTTAGGGTAAGGGTACAGGTTAGGGTTAGGTTTAGGTTTAGGTTTAGGGTAAGGGTCAGGGTAAGGGTAAGGGTTAGTGTTAGGGTTAGTGTTAGGGTTAGGGTTAAGGTTAGGGTTAGGGTTAGGGTTAGGGTAAGGGTAAGGGTTAGGGTTAGAGTTAGGGTTAGGGATAGGGTAGGGTATGGGTTAGCCTTAGGTTTAGGTTTAGGTTTAGGGTAAGGGTCAGGGTAAGGGTAAGGGTTAGTGTTAGGGTTAGTGTTAGGGTTAGGGTTAAGGTTAGGGTTAGGGTTAGGGTTAGAGTAAGGGTAAGGTTTAGAGTTAGAGTTAGGATTAGAGTTAGGGTTAGGGTAATGGTAAGGGTTAGGGTTAGTGTTAGGGTTAGATTTAGGGTAAGTGTTAGGGTATGGGTAAGGGTTAGGTTTAGGGTTCGTGTTAGGGTTAAGGTTAGGGTGAGGGTTAGGGTAAGGTTTAGCATTTTGGTAAGGGTTAGGGTTAGGTTTAGGGTTAGGGTTAGGTTTAGGGTTAGGGTTAGGGTAAGGGTTAGGTTTAGGGTTAGGGTTAGGTTTAGTGTAAGGGTGAGGTGTTAGGGTTAGTTTTAGGATCAGGGTTAGGATTAAGGTCAGAGTTAGATTACGGTTAGGGTAAGGATTAGGGTTAGTGTTAGGTTTAGGTTAAGGGTTAGGGTTAGGGTTAGGATTAGCATTAATGTTATTGTTAGGGTTAGGGTAAGGGTAAGGGTTAGGGTTAGGTTTAGTGTTAGTGTTAGGGGTTAGGGTTATGGTTAGGGTTAGGTTTAGGGTTAGGTTTAGGGTAAGGGTAAGTTTTAAAGTTAGTGTTGGGGTTAGGGTTAGGTTTAGGGTTAGGGTTAGGGTAAGGGTAAGGGTTAGGTATAGAGTTAGGATTAGGGATATGGTTAAGGTTAGAGTAAGGGTTAGGGTTAGGGTTTGGGTTAGGGTAAGGTAAGGGTTAGGGTTAGGGTTAGTGTTAGGGTTAGGGTAAGGGAAAGGGTAGGGGTTAGGGTTAGAGTTAGGGTTAGGTTTAGGGTTAGGGTTAGCATTCGTTTAGGGTTAGGGTTAGGGTAAGGGTAAGGGTTAGGGTTAGGGTTAGGGTTAGTAGTAAGATTAGGGTTAGGGTTAGGGTTAGGGTAAGGGTTAGATTTAGGGTCAGGGTAAGGGTTAGGGTTAGGGTTAGGGTTAGGTTAAGGGTTAGATTTAGGGTTCGGGTTAGCATTAAGGTTAGGGTTAGGGTTAGTGTAAGGGTAAGGGTGAGGGTTAGGGTTAGGGTTAGGTTTACGGTTAGGTTTAGGGTTAGGTTAAGGGTTAGCTTTAGGGTTAGGGTTAGGGGTTAGGGTTAGGGTTAGGGTTAGGGTAAGGGTTAGGTTTAGGGTTAGGGTAAGGGTAAGGTTTAGGGTTAGGCTTCTGATTAGGGTTAGAGTAATCGTAAGGGTTAAGGTTAGGGTTAGGGTTAAGGTTAGGGTTAGGGTTAGGGTTAGGATTAGGGTAAGGGTAAGTGTTAGGGTTAGCGTTAGGTTAGGTTTAAGTTTAGTGTTAGGGTTAGGGTTAGGGAAAGGGTAAGTGTTAGGGTAAGGGTTAGTCTTAGGGCTAGGGTTAGGATAAGGATTAGGGTTAGGGTTAGGGTAAGGGTAAGGGTGAAGGTTAAGTTTAGGGTTAGGGTTAGCGTTTGGGTTAGAGTTAAGGTTAGTGTTAGGTTTAGGGTTAGATTTACGGTAATGATAAGGTTTAGGGTTAGGGTTAGGGTTAGGGTTACATTAGGGTTAGGGTTAGGGTAAGGGTAAGTGTTAGGTTTAGGGTTAGGGTTAGGGTTAAGTAACGGTTAGGGTTAGGGTTAGGGGTAGGGTCGGTATAGGTTTAGGGTTAGGGTTAGGGTAAGTGTTAGGGTTAGGGTTAGGGTTAGGGTTAGAATAAGGGTAACGGTTAGGTTCAGGGTTAAGGTTAGGGTTAGGGGTTAGGGTTAGGGTTAGGTTTAGGGTTAGGGTTAGTATAAGGGTAAGGGTGACGGTTAGGGTTAGGGTTAGGGTTAGGTTTAGGGTTAGGGTAAGGCTAAGTGTTAGGATTAGGGTTAGGGTTAGGGGTTAGGTTTAGGGTTAGGGTTAGGGTAAGGTTTAGGGTTAGGGTTAATGTAAGGGTAAGGTTTAGGGTTAGCGTTAGGGTTAGAGTTAGAGTAAGGGTAAGTGTTAGAGTTAGGGTTAGGGATAGAGTTAAGTTTAGAGTTAAGGTTAGGGTAAGGGTAAGGGTTAGGTTTAGGGTTAGGGTAAGGTTAAGGGTTACTGTTAGGTTTAGGTTTAGGGTTAGGGTTACGGTATGGGTAAAGTTTAGGGTTACGGTTAAGGTTAGGGTCAGGGTTAGGGTAAGGGTAAGGGTAAGGGGTAGAGTTAAGGTTAGGGTTAGGGTTAGGATTAGGGTAAGGGTTAGCGTTTTGGTAAGGGATAGGGTTAGGTTTATGTTAGGGTTAGGTATACGATTAGGGTTAGGGTTAAGTTTAGGGTTAGGGTAAGGGTTAGATTTAGGGTTAGGTTTTGGTAAGGGTTAGGGTTAGGTTTAGGGTTAGGGTTAGGTTTAGGGTTAGGGTTATTGTTAGCGTTAGGTTTAGTGTTAGGGTTAAGGTTAGGGTAAGGGTTAGGGCTTAGGGTTAGGGTTAGGATTAGGGTTAGGGTTAGGTTCAGGGTTAGGTTAGGGTTAGGGTAAGTATTAGGGTTAGGGTTATGGTTAGGGTAAGGGTTAGATTTAGGGTTAGGGTTAGCATTAAGATTAGGGTTAGGGTTAGTGTAAGGGTAAGGGTGAGGGTTAGGGTTAGGGTTAGGGTTACGGTTAGGTTTAGGGTTAGGTTAAGGGTTAGATTTAGGGTTAGGGTTAGGGGTTAGGGTTAGGGTTAGGGTAAGGGTAAGTTTTAGGGTTAGGCTTCTGGTTAGGGTTAGAGTAAGCATAAGGGTTAAGGTTAGGGTTAGGGTTAAGGTTAGGGTTAGGGTTAGGGTTAGGGTTAGGGTAAGGGTAAGTGTTAGGGTTAGCTTTAGGTTATATTTAAGGTTAGTTTTAGGGTTAGGGTTAGGGAAAGGGTAAGTGTTAGGGTAAGGTTTAGTCTTAGGGCTAGGGTTAGGTTAAGGATTAGGGTTATGGTTAGGGTAAGGGTAAGGGTGAAGGTTAAGTTTAGGCTTAGGGTTAGCGTTTGGGTTAGAGTTAAGGTTAGTGTTAGGTTTAGGGTTAGATTTACGGTAATGATAAGGTTTAGGGTTAGGGTTAGGGTTAGGGTTACATTAGGGTTAGGTTTAGGGTTAGGGTAAGTGTTAGGTTTAGGGTTAGGGTTAGGGTTAAGTAACGGTTAGGGTTAGGGTTAGGGTTAGTGTAGGGGTAAGGGTTAGGGTTAGGTTTAGGGTTAGGGTTAGGGTTAGAGAAAGGGTAAGGGTTAGGGTTAGGGTTAGGGTTAGGGTGAGGGTTATGGGTTAGGGTTCGGGTTATGGTTCAGGTTAGGGTAAGGATAAGGTTTAGGTTTAGGGTTATGGTTTAGGGTTAGGGTAAGGGTAAGGGTTAGGGTTAGAGTTAGGGTTAGGTTTAGGGTTAGGGTTACGTTAAGGGTAAGGGTTAGGGTTAGAGTTAGTGTTAGGGTAAGGGTAAAGGTAAAGGTTAGGTTTAATGTTAGGGTTAGGGGTGGGCTTAGGGTTAGTGTAAGGGTAAGTGTTAGGGTTAGGATTAGGGTTAGTGTGAGGTTTAGGGTAAGGGTAAGGTTTAGGGTTAGGGTTGGGGTTAGCATTAAGGTTAGGGTTAGGGTAAGGGTAAGGGTTAGGGTTAGGGTTAGGGTAAGGGTAAGGGTTAGGGTTAGGGTTAGGGTTAGATTTCAGTTTAAGGTAAGGGTCAGGCTAAGGGTAAGGTTTAGGGTTAGGTTTAGTGTTAGGGTTAGTGTTAGTGTTAGGGTTAGGGTCAGGGTTAGAGTAAGGGTAAGGGTTAGAGTTAGGTGTAAGGTTAGGGTTAGGGGTTAGCGTTAGGGTTAGGGTTAAGTTAAGGGTAAGGGTTAGGTTTAGGGTTCAGTTTAGGGTTAGGGAAAGGGTAAGGGTTAGTTTTATGGTAAATTTTAGGGTTACGGTAAGTTTTAGGGTTAGGGAAAGGGTAAGGGTTAGTTTTAGGGTTAGGTTTAGATTTAGGGTTATGGTTAGGGTAAGGGTAAGGGTTAGGGTTAGGGTTAGGGTTAGGTTTAGGCGTAGGGTTATGGTTAGGGTAAAGGTAAGGTTTAGGGTTAAGTTTAGGGTTAGGGTGAGGGTTAGGGTTAGGGTATGGGTTAGGGTTAGGGTAAGAGTTAGGGTTAGGGTTAGGGTTAGGTTTAGGGTTAGGGTTATGGTAAGGGTAAGGGATAGGGTTAGGTTTAGGGTTGGTGTTAAGGTTAGGGTTAGGGTTAGGGTAAGGGTAAAGGTTAGGGTTATTGTTATGTTTAGGGTAAGGGTTAGGTTTAGGGTAAGTGTTAGTTTTCGGGTTAGGGTTTGGTTTAGGGTTAGGGGTTAGCGTTAGGGTTAGCGTTAGGGTTAGGTTTAGGGTTAGGGTTAGGGTAAGAGTTAAGGTAAGGTTTAGGTTAAGGGTAAGGGAAAGGGTAAGGGTTAGGGTAAGTGTTAGGGTTAGGGTTAGGGTAAGGGTAAGGGTGAGGGTTAGGGTTAGGGTTAGGGTTAAGTGACGGTTAGGGTTAGGTTTAGGGTTAGTGTAGGGGTAAGGGTTATGGTTAGGGTTAGGGTTAGGGAAAGGGTAAGGTTAAGGGTTAGGGTTAGGGTTAGGGTGAGGATTAGGGTTAGGGTTAGGGTTAGTGTTAGGGTAAGGGTTAGGGTTAGGGTTAGGGTTAGCATTAACGTTAGGGTTAGTGTTAGTGGAAGGGTAAGTGTTAGGGTTAGAGTTAGGTTTAGGGTAAGGGTAAGTGTTAGGGTTAGTTTTGGGTTAGGGTTAGGGTTAGGGTTAGGTTTAAGGTTAGAGTAAGGGTAAGGTTTAGAGTTGGGGTTAGGGTTAGGTTAGGGGTTAGGGTTAGGGTTAGGGTAAGGTTTAAGATTAAGGTAAGGGTAAGTGTTAGGTTTGGGTTAGGGTTAGGGTAAGGGTTAGGGTTAGTTTTAGAGTAAGGGTAAGTTTTAGGGTTAGGGTTAGTTTTAGGGTTAGGGTTAGGGTTAGGGTAACGGTAAGGGTTAGGGTTAAGGTAGGGTTAGGGTGAGGGTTAGGGTTAGGGTATGGGTTAGGGTTAGGGTAAGAGTTAGGGTTATGTTTAGGGTTAGATTTAGGGTTAGGGTTATGGTAAGTGTAAGAGTTAGTGTTAGGTTTAGGGTTAGTGTTAAGGTTATGGTTAGGGTTAGGGTAAGGGTAAAGGTTAGGGTTATTGTTAGGGTTAGGGTAAGGGTTAGGGTTAGGGTTAGGTTAAGGGTTAGGGTTAGGGTTACGGTTAGGGTAATGGTAAAGGTTAGGGTTAATGTTAGGGTTAGGGTTAGGGTTAGGGTTATGGTAAGGGTTAGGGTTAGGGGTTAGTTTTAGGTTTAAGGTAGATTTATGGTAAAGATAAGATTTAGGGTTAGGGTTAGGGTTAGGGTTACGTTTAGGGTTAGGGTTAGGGTAAGGGTAAGTGTTAGGGTTAGTGTTAGGGTTAGGGTTAAGTTACGGTTAGGGTTAGGGTTAGGTTTAGTGTAGAGGTAAGTGTTATGGTTAGGATTAGGGTTAGGGTTAGGCTTAGGGTAAAGGTAAGGGAAAGCGTTACGGTTAGGGTTAGGGATAGGGTTAGGGTTAGGGTAAGGGTAAGGATTAGGGTTAGGATTAGGGTTAGGGTTAGGGTAATGGTTAGGGTTAGGGTTAGGGTTAGATTTAGGGTTAGGTTTAGGGTAAGGGTGAGGGTTAGGGTTAGGGTTAGGTTTAGGATTAGGGTTAGTATTAAGGTTAGGGTTAGGGTTAGGGTAAGGGTAAGGGTTAGGGTTAGGGTTAAGGTTAGGGTTAGGGGTTAGAGTAAGGGTTAGGGTTAGGGTTAGGGATAGGGTTAGGTTTCGGGTTAGGCTTAGGGTTAGGGTAAGTGTAAGGATTGTCGTTAGGGTTAGGGTTTAGGGTTAGGGTTAGGGTTAAGGTTAGGGTAAGGGTAAGGATCAGGGTTAGGGATAGGCTTAGGGTTAGGGTAAGGGTTAGGGTTAAGTTTAGGGTTAGGGTTAGGGTTAGGGTTAGAGTAAGGTTAAGTGTTAGGGTTAGGGTTAGGGTTAGGGTTAGGTTTAGGTTTAGGGTTAGGATTACGGTTAGGGTTATAGTAAGGGTAAGGGTTAGGGTTAAAGTTAGGGTTAGGGTTAGGGTCAGGGTAAGGATATGGGTTAGGGTTAGGGTTAGAGTTAGGGTTAGGTTTAGGGTTAGGGTTAGTGTTAGGGTTAGGGAAGGGTAAGGGTTAGGGTTAAGGTCAGGGTAAGGGTAAGGGATAGGTTAGGATTAGGGTTAGGGTTAATGTTAGGGTTCGGGTTAGGGTAAGGTTTAGGGTTAGGGTTAGGGTTAGGGTAACGGTAAGGGTTAGGGTTAGGGTTAGGGTGAGGGAAAGGGTAAGGGTTAGGGTTAGAGTTAGGGTTAGGTTAGGGTTATTGTTAGGGTTAGGATTAGGATTAAGATAGGGTTAGGGTTAGGTTTAAGGTTAGGGTTAGGGTAAGGGTAAGGGTTAGGGTTACGGTTAGGGTTATGGTAAGGATAAGGGTTAGGGTTAGGGTTAGGGTTAGGATTAGGTTTAGGGCAAGGGTTAGGGTTAAGGTTAAGGTTAGGGTTAGGGTTAGGATAAGGGTAAGGGTTAGGGTTAGGGTTAGGTTAAGGGTTAGGGTTAAGGTTAGGTTTAGGGTTAGGGTAAGGGTAAGGGCTAGGGTTACAGTTAGGGTTAGGGTTAGGGTTAGGGTAAGGGTTAGGATTTTGGTAAGGGTTAGGATTAGGTTTAGCGTTAGGGTTAGGTTTAGGGTTAAGGTTAGGCTTAAGGTTGGGTTTAGGGTTAGGGGTTAGGGTTAGTGTTAGGGTTAGCATTAACGTTAGGATTAGGGACAGGTTTAGGCTTAGGGTAAAGGTAAGGGAAAGCGTTAGGTTTAGGGTTAGTGTTAGGGGTTAGGTTTAGGTTCAGGTTAAGGGTCAGGGTAAGGTTAAGGGTTAGGGTTAGGGTTAGTGTTAGGGTTAGGGTTAGGGTTAGGGTTAGGTTTAGGGTTAGAGTAAGGGTAAGGTTTAGAGTTGGGGTTAGGGTTAGGGTTAGGGGTTAGGGTTAGGGTTAGGGTAAGTTTTAAGATTAAGGTAAGGGTAAGGGTTAGGTTTAGGTTTAGGGTTAGGGTTAGGGTTAGGGTTAGGTTTAGGGTTAGGGAAAGGGTAAGGGTTAGGGTTAGGGTTAGGGTTAGATTTAATGTTATGGTTAGGGTAATGGTAAGGGTTAGGGTTAGGGTTAGTTTTAGGGTTAGGGTTAGGGTAAAGGTAAGGTTTAGGGTTAAGGTAGGGTTAGGGTGAGGGTTAGGGTTAGGGTATGGGTTAGGTTTAGGGTAAGAGTTAGGGTTATGATTAGGGTTAGGTTTAGGTTTAGGGTTATGGTAAGGGTAAGGGTTAGTGTTAGGTTTAGGGTTGGTGTTAAGGTTACGGTTAGGGTTAGGGTAAGGGTAAAGGTTAGGGTTATTGTTAGGGTTAGGGTAAGGGTTAGGGATAGGGTTAGGGTAAGGGTTAGGGTTAGGGTTAGGGTTACGGTTAGGGTAAGGGTAAAGGTTAGGGTTAATGTTAGGGTTAGGGTTAGGGTTAGGGTGAGGGTTAGGGTTAAGGGTTAGTGTTAGGTTTAAGGTAGATTTACGGTAATGATAAGATTTAGGGTTAGGGTTAGGGTTACGTTTAGGGTTAGGGTTAGGGTAAGGGTAAGTGTTAGGTTAGTGTTTGGGTTAGGGTTAAGTTACGGTTAGTGTTAGGGTTAGGGTTATTGTAGTGGTAAGTGTTATGGTTAGGGTTAGGGTTAGGGTTAAGTTTAAGGTTAGATTTACGGTAATGGTAATATTTAGGGTTAGGGTTAGGGTTAGCGTTATGTTTAGGGTTAGGGTTAGGGTAAGTGTTAGGGTTAGGTTTAGGGTTAGGGTTAACTTATGGTTAGGGTTAGGGTTAGGGTTAGTGTAGGGGTAAGTGTTATGTTTAGGGTTAGGGTTAGGGTTATCATTAGGATTAGGGAAAGGGTAAGGTTTAGGGTTATGGTTAGGGTTAGGGTGAGGATTAGAGTTAGGGTTAGTGTTAGGGTAAGGCTTAGGGTTAGGGTTAGGGTTAGCATTAAGGTTAGGGTTTGGGTGAGGGTAAGATTAAGGGTTAGGGTTAGAGTTAGGGTTAGGGTTAGGGTAAGGATAAGCGTTAGGGTTAGGGTTAGGGTTAGGGTTAGGGTTAGGGTAAGGGTCAGGGTAAGGGGAAGGGATAGGGTTAGTGTTAGGGTTAGGGTTAAGGTTTGGGTTAGGGTTAGGGTGAGGGTTAGGGTTAGAGTAAGGGTAAGGGTTAGAGTTAGGGTTAGGGATAGGGTTAGGGGTTAGCGTTAGGGTTAGGGTTAGGGTTAGGGTTAGGGTAAAGGGAAGGTTTAGGGTTAGGTCTAGGTTTAGGGTTAGGGTTAGTGTAAGGGTTAGGGTTAGGTTTAGGGTAAGGGTAAGTTTTAGAGTTAGGGTTAGGTTTAGGGTTAGGGTTAGGGTTAGGGTAAAGGT
>JANJXV010000414.1:695276-710276 GCA_024803745.1 Megascapheus bottae
GTAAGGGTAAGGATTAGGGTTAGGGTTAGGGTTAGGGTTAGGGGTTAGGGTTAGGATTAGGGTTAGGGTTAGGTTTAGGTTTAGGGTTAGGGTTAGGGTAAGAGTAAGGGTAAGTGTTAGGGTTAGTGTTAGGGTTAGGTTTAGGGTTAGCGTTAGGGTATGGGTAAGGGTTAGTGTTAGGTTTAGGGTTAGGCTTAAGGTTAGGGTTAGGGTTAGGGTAAGGTTAAGGGTAAGGATTAGGTTTAGGGTTAGGGTAAGGTTAAGGTTTAGGGTTTGGGTTAGGGGTATGGTTAGGTTTAGGGTTAGGGTTAGTGTAAGGTTAAAGGTGAAGGTTAGGGTTACGGTTAGGTTTAGGGTTAGGGCTAGGGTTAGGGTAAGGGTAAGGATTAGGGTTAGGGTTAAGGGTTAGGGTTAGGGTTAGTGTTAGGTTAAGGGTTATGGTTAGGGTTAGGGTTAGGGGAAGGGTTAGGTTTAGGTTTAGGGTTAGAGTTAGGGTAAGTGTTATTGTTAGGGTAAGGGTTAGGGTTAGAATAAGGGTAACGGTTAGGTTTAGGTTTAGGGTTAGGGGTTAGAGTTAGGGTTAGTGTTAGGTTTAGGTTTAGGGTTAGTGTAAGGGTAAGGGTGAGGGTTAGGGTTAGGGTTAGGGTTAGGGTAAGAGTAAGGGTTAGGGTTAGGGTTAGGTTTAGGGGTAGGGTTACATTTAGGGTTAGGGTTAGTGTAAGGGTAAGGGTGAGGGTTAGGGATAGGTTTAGGGTTAGGGTTAGGTTTAGGGTAAGGGTCAGGGTTAGGGTTAGGGTTAGGGGTTAGGGTTAGGGTTAGGGTAAGGGTTAGGGTTAGGTTTAGGGTTAGGTTTAGGGTTAGGGTTAGGTTAAGGGTAAGGGTTAGGGTTAGGATTAGGGTTAGGGTAAGGGTAAGGGTTAGGGTTAATGTTAGTGTTAGGGTTAGTGTAAGGGTAAGTGTTAGGGTTAGGGTTAGAGTTAGGGTTAGGTTTAGGGTAAGGGTTAGGGTTAGGGTTAGGGTAAGGGTAAGGGTTAGGGTTAGGGTTAGGTTTAGGGTTAGTTTTAGTGTAAGGGTGAGGGTTAGGGTTAAGTTTAAGTTTATGGTTAGGGTTACGTTTAAGGTTAGGGTTAGGGTAAGGATAAGGGTTAGGGTTAGGATTAGGGTTATGGTAAGGATAAGGGTTAGGGTTAGGTTTAGGGTTAGGGTTAGGGTAAGGGTTAAGGTTAGGTTTATGGTAAGGGTAAGGCTTATGGTTAGAGTTATGGTTAAGTTTAGGTTAAGGGTAAGGGTTAGGGTTAGGTTTAGGTTTAGGTAAGGGTAAGATTTAGGGTTAGGGTTACGGTTAGGTTTAGGGTTAGGGTTAGGGTTAGGGAAAGGGTTAGGGTTAGGGTTAGGGTAAGGGTTAAGGTTAGGTTTATGGTAAGGGTAAGGCTTACGGTTAGAGTTATGGTTAAGTTTAGGTTGAGGGTAAGGGTTAGGGTTAGGGTTAGGTTTAGGTTTAGAGTAAGGGTAAGATTTTGGGTTAGGGTTACGGTTAGGTTTAGGGTTAGGGTTAGGGTTAGGGAAAGGGTACGGGTTAGGGTAAGTTTAGGGTTAGGGTTAGGGTTAGGATTAGGGTTAGGTTTATGATAAGGGTAAGGGTGAGAGTTAGGGTTAGGGTTATGGTTAAGGTTAGGGTTAGGGTTAGGGTAAGGGTAAGGGTAAGGGTAAGTGTTAGCGTTAGGTTTAGGGTTAGGTTTAGGGGTTAGGGTTACGGTTAGGGTGAGTTTTAGGATTAAGGTTTGTGTAAGGGAAGGGTTAGGTTTAGAGTTAGAGTTAGAGTTAGGATATGGTTAAGGTTAGAGTTAGGGTTAGGGTTAGGGTTTCGGTTAGGGTAAGGGTAAGGGTTAGGGTTAGGGTTAGGGTTAGGGTTAGGGTTTGGGTTAGGGTTAGGTTTAGGGTTATGGTTAGGGTTAGTATTAAGGTTAGGATTAGGGTTAGAGTAAGCGTAAGGGTTAGGGTTAGGGTTAGGTTTATGGGTTACGGTTAGGATTAGGATTAGGGTTAGGTTTAGGTTTAGCGTTAAGGTTACTGTAAAGGTAAGAGTTAGGGTTAGTGTTAGGGTTAGGTTTAGGGTCAGGGTTAGGGTATGGGTAAGGGTTAGTGTTAGGGTTAGGGTTAAGTTTAGGGTTAGGGTTAGGGTAAGGTTAAGGGTAAGGATTAGGGTTAATGTTAGGGTTATGGTTAAGGTAATGTTAGGGGTTAGGGTTTGGGTTAGGGATAGGTTTAGGTTTAGGGTTAGGGTTAATGTAAGGTTAAAGGTGAAGGTTAAGGTTACGGTTAGGGTTAGGGTTAGGGCTAGGGTTAGGGAAAGGGTACGGGTTAGGGTAAGTTTAGGGTTAGGGTTAGGGTAAGGATTAGGGTTAGGGTTAGGGTAAGGGTAATGGTTAGGGTTAGGGTTAGGGGTTAGGGTTAGGGTTAGGGTAAGGGTTAGGGTTAGGTTTAGGGTTAGGTTTAGGGTTAGGGTTAGGATTAGGGTTATGGTTAGGGTAAGGGTAAGGGATAGGGTTAGGGGTAGGGTAAGGGTAAGGGTAAGGGTTAGGGTTAGGGTTAGGGTTAGGCTAAGGGTTAGGGTTAGGTTTAGGGTTAGGGTAAGGGTAAGTGTTAGTGTTAGGGTTAGTGTTAGGGTTAGGGTTAGAGTAAGGTTAAGGGTTAGGGTTAGGGTTAGGGGAAGGTTTAGGTTTAGGGTTAGAGTTAGGGTAAGTGTTAGGGTTAGGGTTAGGGTTAGAATAAGGGTAACGGTTAGGTTTAGGGTTAGGGTTAGGGTTAGGTTTAGGTTTAGGGTTAGTGTAAGTGTAAACGTGAGGGTTAGGGTTTAGGTTAGAGTTAGGGTTAGGGTAAGGGTAAGGGTTAGGCTTAGGGTTAGGGGTAGGGTTAGGTTTAGGGTTAGGGTTAGTGTAAGGGTAAGGGTGATGGTTAAGGTTAGGGGTAGGGTTAGGGTTAGTGTACAGGTAAGGGTTAGGCTTAGGTTTTGGGTTAGGGGTTAGGGTTAGGGTTAGGGTAAGGGTAAGGTTTAAGGTTAGGGTTAGGGTTAGGATTAGGGTTAGGGTTAGAGTAAGGTTAACGATTAGGGTTAGGGTTAGGGAAGGGTTAGGTTTAGGGTAAGGGTTAGGGTTAGGGTTAGGGTAAGGGTAAGGGTTAGGGATAGGGTTACGTTTAGGGTTAGTTTTAGGGTAACGTTGAGGATTAGGGTTAAGGTTAGGGTTAGGGTTAGGTTTAAGGTTAGGGTTAGGGTAAGGGTAAGGGTTAGGGTTAGGGTTATGGTAAGGATATGGGTTAGAGTTAGGGTTGGGGTTAGGGTTAGGGTAAAGGTTAGGGTTAGGTTTAGGGTAAGGATAAGTCTTAGGGTTACAGTTAGGGTTAAGTTTAGGTTAAGGGTAAGGGTTAGGGTTAGGGTTAGGTTTAGGTTTAGGGTAAGGGTAAGATTTAGGGTTAGCGTTAGGGTTAGGTTTAGGGTTAGGTTTAGGGTTAGGGTTAGGGTAAGGGTACGGGTTAGGGTAAGGATAGGGTTAGGGTTAAATAAGCATTAGGGTTAGGGTTAGGGTAAGGGTAAGGGTAAGAGTTAGGGTTAAGGTTAGGGTTAGGGTTAGGGTTAGGGTTAGTGTAAGGGTAAGGGTTAGATTTAGAGTTAGAATTAGGGATATGGTTAAGGTTAGAGTTAGGGTTAGGGTTGGGTTTTCGGTTAGGGTAAGGGTAAGGGTTAGGGTTATGGTTAGGGTTAGGGTGAGGGAAAGAGTAAGGGTTAGGGTTAGAGTTAGGGTTAGGTTTAGGGTTAGGGTTAGCATTAGGTTAGGGTTAGGCTTAGGGTTAGGGTTAGGCTTAGGGTTAGTATTAAGGTTAGGGTTAGGGTTAGGGTTAGGGTTAGGGTTAGGGTTACGGTTAGGGTAAGGGTAAGGGTTAGGGTTAGTGTTAGGGTTAGGTTTAGGGTTAGGGTTAGGGTATGGGTAAGGGTGAGGGTTAGGGTTAGGGTTAGGGTTAAGGTTATGGTTATGGTTAGGGTAAGGTTAAGGGTAAGGATTAGGGTTAGTGTTAGGGTTAGGGTAAGATTAAGGGTTAGGATTTGGGGTAGGCGTAGGGTTAGGTTTAGGGTTAGGGTTAGTGTAAGGTTAAAGGTGAAGGTTAGGGTTACGGTTAGGGTTATTGGATAGGGCTAGGGTTAGGGTAAGGGTAAGGGTTAGGGTTAGGTTTAGGGGTTAGGGTTGGGTTACGGTTAGGGAAAGAGTTAGGGTTACGGTTAGGTAAGGGTAAGTGTTAGTGTTAGGGTTAGGTTTGGGGTTAGGGTTAGGGATAGGGGTTAGGTTTCGGGTTAGGGTTAGGTTTAGGTCTAGGTTTAGTGTAAGGGTTAGGGAGAGGGTTAGGGTTAGGGTTAGGGTTAGGGTAAGGGTAAGGGTAAGGGTAAGGGTTAGGGTTAGGGTTAGGGTTAGTGTTACGTTTAGGGTTAGGTTTAGTGAAAGGGTAAGGGTGAGGGTTAGGGTTACAGTTAGGGGTTAGGTTTAGGGTTAGGGTAAGGTTTAGGGTTAGGGTTAGGGTTAGGGTTAGGGTTAGAGTAAGGTTTAGGGTTAGGGTTATGGTTAGGGTTATGGTAAGGGTAAGGGTTAGGGTTAGGGTTAGGGTTAGGGTTAGGGTCAGGTTTAGGATTAGGGTTAGGTTAAGTGTAAGGGTTAGGGTTAGGGATAGGGTTAGGAAAAGGGTAAGGGTAAGGGTTAGGGTTAAGGTTAGGGTTAGGTTAGGCTTAGGGTTAGTGTAAGGGTAAGTGTTAGGGTTAGGGTTAGGGTTAGGTTTAGGTTTAGGGTAAGGGTTAGGGTTAGTGTTAGGGTAAGGGTAAGGGGTAGGGTTAGGATTAGGGTTACGTTTAGGGTTAGGTTTAGGGTAAGGTTGAGGTTTAGGGTTAGGGTTATAGTTAAGGGTAATGTTTAGGGTTAGGGTTAGTTCTAGGTTTAGGGTAAGGGTAAGATTTAGGGTTAGGGTTAGGGTTAGGGTTAGGGAAAGGGTACGGGTTAGGGTAAGGGTTATGGTTAGGGTTAGGGTTAGGGTAAAGAATTGGGTTAGGGTTAGGGTAAGGGTTATGGTAAGGGTAAGAGGAAGGGTTAGGGTTAAGGTTAGGGTTAGGGTTAGGGTTAGAGTAAAGGTTAGGATTTTGGTAAGGTTTAGGGTTAGGTTTAGGGTTAGGGTTAGGTTTACTGTTAGGGTTAGGCTTAACGTTAGGTTTAGGGTTAGGTTTAGGGTAAGGGTTAGGGTTTTGGTAAGGGTTACGGTTAGGTTTAGGGTTAGGGTTAGGTTTAGGGTTAGGGTTAGGGTAAGGATTAGGTGTAGGGTTAGGGTTAGGGTTAGGGTTAGGGTAAGGGTTAGGGGTTAGGGTTAGTGTTAGGATCAGGGTTACGGTTAGGGTCAGGGTTAGGTTAGGGTTAGGGTAAGGATTAGGGTTAGGGTTAGGGTTAGGTTAAGGGTTAGGGTTAGGGTTCGGTTTACCATTAAGGTTAGGGTTATGGTTAGGGTAAGGGTAAGGGTTAGGGTTAGGTTAAGTATTAGGTTTAAGGGTTAGGGTTACGGTTAGGGTTAGGTTCAGTGTAAGGGTAAGGGTTAGTTTTATGGTTGGGGTTAGGGTTAGGTTTAGGGTTATGGTTTGGGTAAGGGTAAGGGTTAGGTTTAGAGTTAGGGTTGGGGGTATGGTTAAGGTTAGAGTTAGGGTTAGGGTTAGGGTTTAGTTTAGGGTAAGGTTAAGGGTTAGGGTTAGGGTTAGGGTTAGGGTGAGGGAAAGGGTAAGGGTTAGGGTTAGGGTTAGAGTTAGGGTTAGTTTTAGGGTTAGGGTTAGCATTAGGTTAGTGTTAGGGTAAGGGTTAGGGTTAGGATTAGGGTTAGTATTAAGGTTAGGGTTGGGGTTAGGGTAAGGATAAGGGTTAGGGTTAGGGTTAGCGGTTAGGGTTAGGATTAGGGTTAGGTTTAGGTTTAGGTTTAGGGTTAGGGTTAGGGTAAGGGTAAGGGTTAGGGTTAGTGTTAGGGTTAGGTTTAGGGTTAGGGTTAGGGTATGGGTAAGGGTTAGGGTTAGGGTTCGAGTTAAGTTTAGGGTTAGGGTTAGGGTAAGGTTAAGGGTAAGGATTAGGGTTAGGGTTAGGGTTAGGGTTAGGGTTAGGGTTAGCGGTAGTTTTAGGGTAAGGGTGAGGGTTAGGGTTAAGGTTAGGGTTAGGGTTAAGTTTAAGGTTAGGGTTAGGTTTAGGGTAAGGGATAAGGTTAGGGAAAGGGTACGGGTTAGTGTAAGGTTAGGGTTAGGGTTCGGGTAAGGATTAGTGTTAGGGTTAGGGTAAGGGTAAGGGTGAGGGTTAGGGTTAGGGTTAGGGTTAAGGTTAGGGTTAGGGTTAGGGTAAGGGTAAGGGTAAGGGTAAGTGTTAGGGATAAGGTTAGGGTTAGGGTTACCGTCAGGGTAAGGTTTAGGATTTTGGTAAGGTTTAGGGTTAGGTTTAGGGTTAGGGTTAGGTTTAGGGTTAGGGTGAGGCTTAAGGTTAAGGGTTAAGGTTAGGGTTAGGGTTAGGTTTAGGGTTAGTTTTAGGGTAAAGGTGAGGGTTAGGGTTAAGGTTAGTGTTAGGGTTAAGTTTAAGGTTAGGGTTAGGGTAAGGGTAAGGGTTAGGGTTAGAGTTAGGGTTATGGTAAGGATAAGGGTTTGGGTTAGGGTTAGTGTTAGGGTAAGGGTTAGGGTTAGGTTTAGGGTAAGGGTAAGGCTTAGGGTTAGAGTTAGGGTTAAGTTTAGGTTAAGGGTAAGGGCTAGGGTTAGGGTTAGGTTTAGGTTTAGGGTAAGGGTAAGATTTAGGGTTAGGGTTAGGGTTAGGGTTAGGGTAAGTGTAAGATTTAGGGTTAGGGTTAGGGTTAGGGTTAGGGTAAGGGTTAGGGTTTTGGTAAGGGTTAGGGTTAGGTTTAGGGTTAGGGTGAGGATTAGGGTTAGGTTTAGGGTTAGGGTTAGGGTTAGGGTAAGTCTTAGGGGTTAGGGTTAGGGTTAGGATCAGGGTTACGGTTAGGGTCAGGGTTAGGTTAGGTTAGGGTAAGGATTAGCGTTACGGTTAGGTTTAGAGTAAGGGTTAGGGTTAGGATTAGGTTTAGCATTAAGGTTAGGGTTAGGTTTAGGGTAAGGGTAAGGGTTAGGGTTAGGTTTAGGGTTAGGGATAGTGTAAGGGTAAGGTTTAGGGTTAGGGTTGGGGTTAGGGTTAGGTTTAGGGTTAGGGTTAGTATAAGGGTAAGGGTTAGGTTTAGAGTCAGAGTTACGGATATGGTTACGGTTAGAGTTAGGGTTAGTGTTAGGGTTTCGGTTAGGGTAAAGTTTAGGGTTAGGGTTAGGGTTAGGGTGAGGGAAAGGGTAAGGGTTAGGGTTAGAGTTATAGTTAGGTTTAGGGTTAGGGTTAGCATTAGGTTAGGGTTAGGGTTAGGATTAGGGTTAGTAGTAAAGTTATGGTTAGGGTTAGGGTAAGGGTAAGGGTTAGGGTTAGGGTTAGGTTTAGGGGTTAGGGTTAGGATTAGGGTTAGGGTTAGGTTTAGGTTTAGGATTAGGATAAGGGTAAGGGTAAGGGTTAGGGTTTGTGTTAGGTTTAGGTTTAGGGTTAGGGTTAGGGTATGGGTAAGGTTTAGGGTTAGGGTTAGGGTTAGCGTTAGGGTTAAGGTTAGGGTTAGGGTTAGGGTAAGGTTAAGGGTAAGGATTAGGGTTTGGGTTAGGGTTAGGGTGAGGGTAAGTTTAAGGGTTAGGGTTTGGGGTAAGTGTAGGGTTAGGTTTAGGGTTAGGGTTAGTGTAAGGTTAAAGGTGAAGGTTAGGGTTACTGTTAGCTTTACGGTTAGGGCTAGGGTTAGGGTAAGGGTAAGGGTTAGGGTTAGGGTTAGGGGTTAGGGTTAGGGTTAGGGTTAGCGTTAGGGTAAGGGTTAGGGTTAGGGTTGGGTTTAGGGTTAGGGTTAGGTTAAGTGTAAGGGTTAGATTTAGGCTTAGGGTTAGAGTAAGGTTAAGGGTTAGGGTTAGGTTTAGGGAAAGGGTTAGGTTTAGGGTTAGAGTTAGGGTAAGTGTTAGGGTTAGGATTAGGTTTAGGGTTAGAATAAGGGTAACGGTTAGCTTTAGGGTTAGGGTTAGGATTAGAGTTTAGGGTGAGGGTTAGGGTTAGGTTTAGGTTTAGGGTTAGTGTAAGGGTAAGGGTGAGAGTTAGGGTTATGGTTAGGGTAAGGGTTAGGGTTAGGGTTAGAGTTAGGGTTAGGGATACGTTTAGGGTTAGGGTTAGTGTAAGGGTAAGGGTGAGGGTTAGGGTTAGGGTTAGGGTACAGTTAAGGGTTAGGGTTAGGGTTAGGGTACAGGTAAGGGTTAGGGTTAGGGTTAGGGTTAGGGTTAGAGTACAGGTAAGGGTGAGGGTTAGGGTTAGGGTTAGCGTTAGGGTACAGGTAAGGGTTAGGGTTCGGGTTAGGGTAAGGATAAGCTTTAGCGTTAGGGTTATGGTTAGGGTTAGCGTAAGGGTAAGGGTTAGGTTTAGGGTTAAGTTTAGGATTAGGGTTAGGTTAAGGGTAAGGGTTAGGGTTTGGGTTAGGGTAAGGATAAGGGTTAGGGTTAGGGTTAGGTTTGGGTTTACGGTTAGGTTTAGGGTAAGGGGGAGGGTTAAGGTTAGGGTTATAGTTAAGGTTAGGTTTAGGGTTAGGTTTAAGGTTAGGGTTAGGGTAAGGGTAAGGGTTAGGTTTAGGGTTAGGGTTATGGTAAGGATAAGGGTTAGGGTTAGGGTTAGGGTGAGGGAAAGGATAAGGGTTAGGGTTAGGATTAGGGTTAGTATTAAGGTTAGGGTTAGGGTTAGGGAAAGGGTAAGGGTTAGGGTTAGGGTTAGGGGTTAGGTTTAGGATTAGGGTTAGGTTTAGGTTTAGGTTTAGGGTTAGCGTTAGGTTAAGGGTAAGGGTTTGGGTTAGGGTTAGGGTATGGGTAAGGGTTAGGGTTAGGGTTAGAGTTAGGATTAAGGTTCGGGTTAGGGTTAGGGTAAGGTTAAGGGTAAGGAATACGGTTAGGGTTAGGGTAAGGTAAGGGTTAGGGTTAGAGTTAGGGGTAGGGTTAGGTTTAGGATTAGGTTTAGTGTATGTTTAAAGGTGAGGGTTATGGTTACGGTTAGGTTTAGGGTCAGGGCTAGATTTAGGGTAAGGGTAATGGTTAGGGTTACGGTTAGGGGTTAGGGTTAGGGTTAGGGTTAGGGTAAGGGTTAGGGTTAGGGCTAGGGTAAGGGTAAGGTTTAGGTTTATGGTTATGGTTAGGGTTAGAGTAAGTGTAAGTGTTAGGGTTAGGGTTAGGGTTAGGTTGAGAGTAAGGGTTAGGGTTAGGGTTAGAGTAAGGGTTAGGGTTAGGGTTAGGGTTAGGGTTTGGGTAAGGGTAAGGGTTAGGGTTAGGGTTAGGGTTAGGGTAAGTGTTAGTTTTAGGGTAAGGGTTAGAGTTAGGGTAAGGGTAAATGTTAGGGTTAGGGTGAGGGAAAAGGTTAGGGTTAGGGTAAGGAAAAGGGTTTGGGTTAGGGTTACGGTTAGCGTTAGGATAAGGGTAAGGTTTAGGGTTAGGGTTAGGGGTTAGGGTTAGGGTTAGGGTAAGTGTAAGGGTAAAGGTTAGGGTTAGGGTTAGGGTAAGGGTAAATGTTAGCGTTAGGGTTAGTGTTAGGCTAAGGGTTAGGGTTATGGTTAGGGTTAGGGTAAGGGTAAGTGTTAGTGTTAGTGTTAGGATTAGGGTTAGAGTAAGGTTAAGGGTTAGGGTTAGGCTTAGGGTTAGGGTTAGGTTTAGGTTTAGGTTTAGAGTGAGGGTAAGTGTTAGGGTTAGGTTTCGGGTTGTGGTAAGTATAAGGGTTAGGGTTAGTGTTAGTGTTAATGTTAGGGTTAGGTTTAAGGTTAGGGTTAGGGTAAGGGTAAGGGTTAGGGTTAGGGTTAGGGTCATGGTAAGGATAAGGGTTAGGGTTAGGGTTAGGTTTAGGGTAAGGGTTAGGGTTAAGTTTAGGGTAAGTGTAAGGCTTAGGGTTAGAGTTAGGTTTAAGTTTCGGTCAAGCGTAAGGGTTAGGATTAGGGTTTGGTTTAGGTTTAGAGTAAGAGTAAGAATTAGGGTTAGGGTTAGGTTGAGGTATAGGGTTAGGGTTAGGGTTATGGTAAGGGTAAGGGTTAGGGTTAAGGTTGGGGTTAGGGTAAGGGTTAGGGTTAGGTTTAGGGTTAGGGTAAGGGTTAGGTTTAGGGTTAGGGTTAGGGTAAGGGTTAGGTTTAGGGTTAGGGTTAGGGTTAATGTAAGGGTTAGGGGTTAGGGTTAGGGTCAGGGTTAGGGTTAGCGTAAGGGTTAGGGTTAGGGTTACGGTAAGGGTTAGGGTTAGGTTTACGGTTAGGGTTAGGTGTTAGGGTTAGTGTTATGTTTAGGGTTTGGGTAAGGGTTAGGGTTAGGGTAAGGGTAAGTGTGAGGGTTAGTGTTAGGGTTAGGGTTCGGGTTATGTTTAGGTTTAGGGTTAGGGTTAGGGTAACTATTAGGGCTAGGGTTAGGGTTCGGGTTAGTTTAGCGTTAGGGTTAGGGTTAGGGTAAGTTTAAGGGTTAGGGTTAGGGTTAGAGTTAGGTTTAGTTTTAGGATTAATGTTAGGGTAAGTTTAGGTTTAGGCTTAGGGTTAGGGTTAGGATAAGGGTAACGGTTAGATTTAGGGTTAGGTTTAGGTTTAGGGTTAGGGTTAAGTTTAGGGTTAGATTTAGGGTTTGGGTAAGGGTAAGGGTAACGGTGAGGGTTAGGGTTAGGGTTAGGGTTAGGTTTAGGTTTAGTGTTAGAGTTAGGGTTAGGGTAAGTGTTAGGGTTAGGGTTAGGGTGAGGGCTAGGGTTAGGGTTAGGGTAATGGTAAAGGGTAGGGTTAGGGTTACCGTTAGGGGTTAGGGTTAGGGTTAGGGTTAGGTTTAGGGTTAGGGTTAGCCTAAGGGTAAGGGTGACGGTTAGGGTTAAGTTTAGGGGTAGGGTTAGGGTAACGGTAAGGATTAGGGTTAGGTTAGGGTTAGGGAAAGGGTAAGGGCTAGGGTAAGGGTTAGGGTTAGGGTTAGGGTTAGGGTAAGGGTTAGGGTTAGGGTTAGGGTAAGGGTTAGGATTAGGGTTAGGGTTAGGGTTACGGTAAGGATTAGGGTTAGGGTTAAGATAAGTGTTAGGGTTAGGGTTAGGGTTAGGGTTAGGAAAAAGGTAAGGGTAAGGGTTAGGGTTAATATTAGGGTTAGGGTTATGGTTAGTGTAAGGGTAAGTGTTAGGGTTATGGTTATGGTTAGGGTTAGGTTTAAGGTTAGGTTTATGTTAAGGTAAGCGTTAGGGTTAGGTTTAGGGTTATGGTAAGGATAAGGGTTAGGGTTAAGGTTAGGGTTAGGGTTAGGGTAAAGTTAGGGTTAGGTTTATGGTAAGGGTAAGGCTTAAGGTTAGAGTTAGGGTTAAGTTTTGGTTAAGGGTAAGGGTTAGGGTTAGGGTTAGGTTTAGGTTTAGGGTAATGGTAAGATTTAGGGTTAGGGTTAGGGTTAGGTTTAGGGTTAGGGTTAGTGTAAGTTTAAAGGTGAAGGTTAGGGTTACGGTTAGGGTTAGTGTTAGGGCTAGGGTTAGGGTAAGGTTAATGGTTAGGGTTAGGGTTAGGGTTAGGGTTAGGGTAAGGGTAAGTTTTAGGGTTATGGTTATGGTTAGGGTTAGAGTAAGTGTAAGGGTTAGGGCTAGGGTTAGGGTTAGGTTTAGGGTTAGGGTTAGGGTAAGGTAAGGGTTAGGGTTAGGGTAAGGGTAAGGGTAAGGGTTAGGGCTAGGGTTAGTGTTAGGGTTAGGGTTAGAGTAAGGTTAAGTGTTAGGGTTAGGGTTAGGGGAAGGGTTAGGTTTAGTGTTAGAGTTAGGGAATGTGTTAGGGTTAGGGTTAGGGTTAGGATTAGAATAAAGGTAACGATTAGGTTTAGGGTTAGGGTTAGGGTTAGGGTTAGGAGTTAGGGTTAGGATTAGGTTTAGTTTTAGGGTTAGTTTAAGGGTAAGGAGAGGGTTAGGGTTAGGGTTAGGGTTAGGATAAGGGTAAGGGTTAGGTTTAGGGTTAGGGTTAGGGGTAGGGTTACGTTTAGGGTTAGGGTTAGTGTAAGGGTAAGGGTGAGGGTGAGGGTTAGGGTTAGGGTTAGGGTAAGGGTAAGGGTTAGGTTTAGGGTTAGGGTTAGGGGTTAGGGTTAGGGTTACGGTAAGGGTTAGGGTTCTGGTTAGGGTAAGGGTTAGGGTTTAGGTTTAGGGTTATGGTTAGGGTTAGGGTAAGGTTAAGGGTTAGGGTTAGGGTTAGGGTTAGGATTAGGGTTAGGGTTAGGGTTAGCGTTAGGGTTAGAGTTAGGGTTAGGGTAAGGGTTAGGGTTAATGTTAGGTTTAGTGTCAGGGTTAGGGTTAGTGTAAGGCTAAGTGTTAGGCTTAGGGTTAGGGTTAGGGTTAGGTTTAGGGTAAGGGTTAGGGTTAGGGTAAGGGTAACGGTTAGGGTTGGGGTTAGGGTTAGGTTTAGCGTTAGTTTTAGGGTAAAAGTGAGGGTTAGGGTTAAGGTTAGGGTTAGGGTTAAGTTTAAGGTTAGGGTTAGGGTTAGGGTTAGGGTTAGGGTTAGGGTCAATGTTAGGCTTAGGGTCAGGGTTGGGGTTAGTGTAAGGCTAAGTGTTAGGCTTAGGGTTAGGGTTAGGGTTAGGTTTAGGGTAAGGTTTAGGGTTAGGGTTAGGGTAAGTGTAAGGGTTAGGGTTAGGGTTAGGGTTAGGGTTAGCGTTAGTTTTAGGGTAAGGGTGAGGGTTAGGGTTAAGGTTAGGGTTAGGGTTAAGTTTAAGGTTAGGGTTAGGGTAAGGGTAAGGGTTAGGGTTAGAGTTAGGGTTAAGGTAAGGATAAGGGTTAGGGTTAGCGTTAGGGTTAGTGTTAGGGTAAGGGTTAGGGTTAGGTTTAGGGTAAGGGTAAGGCTTAGGGTTAGAGTTAGGGTTAAGTTCAGGTTAAGGGTAAGGGTTAGGGTTAGGGTTAGGTTTAAGTTTAGGGTAAGGGTAAGATTTAGGGTTAGGGTTAGGGTAAGGTTAGGGTTAGGGTTAGGGTAAGTATTAGTGTTAGGGTTAGGGTAAGGGTAAGGGTGAGGGTTAGGGTTAGGGTTAGGGTTAAGGTTAGGGTTAGGGTTAGGGTAAGGGTAAGGGTAAGTTTTAGGGATAAGGTTAGGGTTAGGGTTACCGCTAGGGTAAGGTTTAGGATTTTGGTAAGGTTTAGGGTTAGGTTTAGGGTTAGGGTTAGGTTAATTGTTAGGGTGAGGCTTAAGGTTAGGTTTAGGGTTAGGGTTAGGGTAAGAGTTAGGGTTTTGGTAAGGGCTAGGGTTAGGTTTAGGGTTAGGGTTAGGTATAGGTTTAGGGTTAGGGTAAGGGTTAGGTTTAGGGTTAGGGTTAGGGTTAAGGTAAGGGTTAGGGGTTAGGGTTAGGGTTAGGATCAGGGTTACGGTTAGGGTCAGGGTTAGGTTAGGGTTAGGGTAAGGATTAGGGTTACGGTTAGGTTTAGGGTAAGGGTTAGGTTTAGGGTTAGGGTTAGCATTAAGGTTAGGGTTAGGGTTAGGATGAGGGTAAGGGTTAGGGTTAGTTTTAAGGTTAGGTTTAGGGTTAGGGTTATGGTTAGGGTTAGGTTAAGGGTTAGGGATAGTGTAAGGGTAAGGTTTAGGGTTAGGGTCGGGGTTAGGGTTAGGTTTAGGGTTAGGGTTAATGTAAGGGTAAGGGTTAGGTTTAGAGTTAGAGTTACGGATATGATTACGGTTAGAGTTAGGGTTAATGTTAGGGTTTCGGTTAGGGTAAATGTAAGGGTTAGGGTTAGGGTTAGTGTTAGGTTGAGGGAAAGGGTAAGGGTTAGGGTTAGAGTTAGGGTTAGGTTTAGGGTTAGGGTTAGCATTAGGTTAGGGTTAGGGTTAGGGTTAGGGTAAGGGTAAGGGTTAGGGTTAGGGTTAGGTTTAGGGTTAGTTTTAGGGTAAGGGTGAGGGTTAGGGTTAAGGTTAGGGTTAGGGTTAAGTTTAAGGTTAGGTTTAGGGTTAGGTTAGGGTTAAGGTTAGTGTTAGAGTTAGTGTTAGGGTAAGGTTAAGGGTTAAAGTTAGGGTTAGGGTTAGGTTTAGGGTTAGTTTTAGGGTAAGGGTGAGGGTTAGGGTTAAGGTTAGGGTTAGGGTTAAGTTTAAGGTTAGGGTTAGGGTAAGGGTAAGGGTTACGGTTAGAGTTAGGGTTATGGTAAGGATAAGGGTTAGGGTTAGGGTTAGTGTTAGGGTAAGGGTTAGGGTTAGGTTTAGGGTAAGGGTAAGGCTTAGGGTTAGAGTTAGGGTTAAGTTTAGGTTAAGGGTAAGGATTAGGGTTAGGGTTAGGTTTAGGTTTAGGGTAAGGGTAAGATTTAGGGTTAGGGTTAGGGTTAGGGTTAGGGTAAGGGTTAGGGTTTTGGTAAGGGTTAGGGTTAGGTTTAGTGTTAGGGTGAGGTTTAGGGTTAGGGTTAGGGTAAGGGTTAGGTTTACGGGTAGGGTTAGTGTTACGGTAAGGCTTAGGGGTTAGGGTTAGGGTTAGGATCAGGGTTACGGTTAGGGTCAGGGTTAGGTTAGGTTAATGTAAGGATTAGGGTTACGTTTAGGTTTAGAGTAAGGGTTAGGGTTAGGGTTAGCATTAAGGTTAGGGTTAGGGTTAGGGTAAGGGTAAGGGTTAGGGTTAGGTTTAGCGTTATGTTTAGGCGTTAGGGTTACGTTAAGGGTTAGGTTTAGTGTTAGGGATAGTGCAAGGGTAAGGTTTAGGGTTAGGGTTGGGGTTAGGGTTAGGTTTAGGGTTAGGGTTATTGTAAGGGTAAGGGTTAGGTTTAGAGTTAGGGTTACGGTTAGAGTTAGGGTTAGTGTTAGGGTTTCGGTTAGGGTAAAGGTAAGGGTTAGGGTTAGGGTTAGTGTTAGGGTGAGGGAAAGAGTAAGGGTTAGGGTTAGAGTTAGAGTTAGGTTTAGGGTTAGGGTTAGCATTAGGTTAGGGTTAGG
>JANJXV010000414.1:715276-720276 GCA_024803745.1 Megascapheus bottae
AGGGTTAGGGTTAGGGTTAGGTTTAGGTTTAGGGTTAGGTTAAGGGTAAGGGTAACAGTGAGGGTTAGGGTTAGGGTTAGGTTTAGGTTTAATGTTAAAGTTAGGGTTAGGGTAAGTGTTAGGGTTAGGTTTAAGGTGAGGTTTAGCGTTAGGATAAGGGTAAGGGTTAGGGCTAGGTTTAGGGTTAGGGGTTAAGGTTAGGGTTAGGGATATGTTTCGTGTTAGGGTTAGTGTAAGGGTAAGGGTTAGGGTTAGGGTTATGTTTAGGGTTAGGAAAAGGGTAAGGGTTAGGGTAAGTGTTAGCGTTTGGGTTAGGGTAATGGTTAGGGTTAGGGTTAGGGTAAGTATTAAAGTTAGGGGTTAGGGTTAGGGTTAGTGTTAGAGTAAGTGTTAGGTTTAGGGTTAGTGTTAGGGTAAGGGTAAGTGTTAGGGTTAGGGTGAGGGTTAGGGTTAGGGTTAGGGTAATGGTAAAGTGTAGGGTTAGGGTTAGGGTTAGGGTTAGGTGTAGGGTTAGGGTTATTGTTAGGGTCAGTGTTACGGTTAAGGTTAGGGTTAGGGTTAGCGTCAGGGTAAGGGTAAGGGTTAGGGTTAGGGTTAGGGGTTAGGGTTAGTGTTAGGGTTAGGTTTAGGCTTAGGGTTAGCCTAAAGTTAAGGGTGAGGGTTAGGGTTAGGGTTAGGGTTAGGTTTAGGGGTAGGGTTAGGATTAGGGTTAGGGTTACCGTAACGGTAAGGTTTAGGGTTAGGGTTAGGGTTAGGAAAATGGTAAGGGTTATCGTAAGGGTTAGGGTTAGGGTTAGTTTGAGAGTAAGGGATAGGGTTAGGGTTAGGGTTAGAGTAAGGGTTAGGGTTAGGGTTAGAATTAGGGTAATGGTAAGTTTAGGTTTAGGGTTAGGGTTAGGGTAAGTGTTAGGTTTAGGGTTAGGGTTAGAGTTAGGGTAAGGGTAAGTGTTAGGGTTAGGGTGAGGGTAAGGTTAGGGTTAGGGTAAGGGTAAGGGTTAGGGTTAAGTTTAGGGTTAGGTTTAGGGTTAGGATTAGGGTAAGTGTTACGGTTCAGGTTAGGGTTACGGTTAGCGTTAGGATAAGGGTAAGGGTTAGGGTTAGGGTTAGGGTTAGGGTTAGGGGTTAGGGTTAGGGTTAGGGTGAGGCTTAGGGTTAGGGTTAGGGTAAGGGTAAGGGTGAGGGTTACGGTTAGGGTTAGGTTTAGGTTTAGTGTTAGGGTTAGGGTAACGGTAAGGTTTAGGATTAGGGTTAGGTTTAGTAAAAGGGTAAGGGATAGGGTAAGGGTTAGGGATAGCGTTAGGATTAGGGTAAGGGTTAAGGTTAGGATTAGGTTTAGGGTAAGGGTTAGGGATAGGGTTAGGTTTAGGGTAAGGATTAGGGTTAGGGTTAGGGTTAGGGTTAGGGTAACTGTAAGGGTGAGGGTTAGGGTTAGGTTTAGGTTTAGGGTTAGGGTTAGGTGTTAGGGGTAGTGTTATGTTTAGGGTTTCGGTAAGGGTTAGGGTTAGGGTAAGGGGAAGTGTGAGGGTTAGGGGTAGGGTTAGGGTTCAGGTTACGTGTAGGTTTAGGGTTAGGGTAAGGGTAAGTATTAGGGTTAGGGTTAGGGTTCGGGTTAAGTTAGTTTTAGGGTTAGGGTTAGGGTAAGGTTAAGGGTTTGGGTTAGGTTTAGAGTTAGGTTTAGGTTTAGGATTAATATTAGGGTAAGTGTTAGGGTTAGGCTTAGGGTTAGGGTTAGGATAAGGGTAACGGTTAGGTTTAGGGTTAGGTTTAGGGTTAGGGTTAGGGTTAGGTTTAGGGTTAGGGTAAGGGTAAGGGTAACAGTGAGGGTTAGGGTTAGGGTTAGGTTTAGTGTTAGAGTTAGGGTTAGAGTAAGTGTTAGGGTTAGATTTAGGGTGAGGTTTCGCGTTAGGATAGGGGTAAGGGATAGATCTAGGATTAGGGTTAGGGGTTAAGGTTAGGGTTAGGGATAGGTTTAGGGTTAGGATTACTGTAAGGGTAAGGGTTAGGTTTAGTGTTATGTTTAGGGTTAGGAAAAGGGTAAGGTTTAGGGTAAGTGTTAGGGTTTGGGTTAGGGTAAGGGTTAGGGTTAGGGTTAGGGTAAGTGTTAAGGTTAGGGGTAGTGTTAGGGGTTAGGGTTAGGGTTAGGGTAAGTGTTAGGGTTAGGGTTAGAGTTAGGGTAAGGGTAAGTGTTAGGGTTAGGGTGAGGGTTAGGGTTAGGGTTAGGGTAATGGTAAAGGGTAGGGTTAGGGTTAGGGTTAGGATTAGGTGTAGGGTTAGGGTTAGGGTTAGGGTAAGTGTTAGGGTTAGGGTTAGGGTTAGCGTCAAGGTAAGGGTAAGGGTTATGGTTAGGGTTAGTGTTAGGGGTTAGAGTTAGTTTTAGGGTTAGGTTTAGGGTTAGGGTTAGCGTGAAGGTAAGGTTGAGGGTTAGGGTTAGGGTTAGGGTTAGGTTTAGGGGTAGGGTTAGGGTAACGGTAAGGATTAGGGTTAGGGTTAGGGTTAGGGAAAGGGTAAGGCTTAGGGTTACGGTTAGGGTTAGGGTTAGGGTAAGGGTTAGAGTTAGGGTTAGGGTTAGGGTAAGGATTAGGGTTAGGTTTAGGGTTAGGGTTAGGGTAACTGTAAGTGTGAGGGTTAGGGTTAGGGTTAGGTTTAGGGTTAGGGTTAGGTGTTAGGGTTAGTGTTATGTTTAGGGTTTGGGTAAGAGTTAGGGTTAGGGTAAAGGTAAGTGTGAGGGTTAGGGGTAGGATTAGGGTTCGTGTTACGTTTAGGTTTAGGGTTAGGATTAGGGTAAGTATTAGGGTTAGGGTTAGGGTTCGTGTTAGGTTAGGGTTAGGGTTAGGGTTAGGGTAAGGTTAAGGGTTAGGGTTAGGTTTAGAGTTAGGTTTAGGTTTAGGATTAATGTTAGGGTAAGTGTTAGGGAAAGGCTTAGGGTTAGGGTTAGGATAAGGGTAATGGTTAGGTTTAGGGTTAGGTTTAGGGTTAGGTTTAGTGTTAGAGTTAGGGTTAGGGTAAGTGTTAGGGTTAGGTTTAGGGTTAGGGTTAGGGTTAGTAAAAGGGTAAGGGATAGGGTAAGGGTTAGGGTTAGTGTTAGGATTAGGGTAAGGGTTATGGTTAGGGTTAGGTTTAGGGTAAGGGTTAGGGTTAGGGTTAGGGTAAGTATTAGGGTTAGGGTTAGGGTTAGGGTAACTGTAATGGTGAGGGTTAGGGTTAGCGTTAGGTTTAGGGTTAGGGTTAGGTGTTAGGCTTATTGTTATGTTTAGGGTTTGGGTAAGGGTTAGGGTTAGGGTAAGGGTTAGGGTTAGGGTTAGGGTTAGTAAAAGGGTAAGGGATAGGGTAAGGGTTAGGGTTAGTGTTAGGATTAGGGTAAGGGTTATGGTTAGGGTTAGGTTTAGGGTAAGGGTTAGGGTTAGGGTTAGGGTTAGGGTAAGTATTAGGGTTAGGGTTAGGGTTAGGGTAACTGTAATGGTGAGGGTTAGGGTTAGCGTTAGGTTTAGGGTTAGGGTTAGGTGTTAGGCTTAGTGTTATGTTTAGGGTTTGGGTAAGGGTTAGGGTTAGGGTAAGGGTAAGTGTGAGGGTTAGGGGTAGGGTTAGGGTTAGGTTTAGGGTTAGGTTTAGGGTTAGGTTTAGGGTAAGTATTAGGGTAGGGGTAAGTGTTATGGTTAGGGTGAGGGATATGGTTAGGGTTAGGGTAAGGAAAAGGGTTAGACTTAGGTTTAGGGTTAGGGTTAGGTTTAGGTTGGGGTTAGGGTAAGTGTTAGGGTTCGGGTTACGGTTAGGGTTAGCGTTAGGATAAGGGTAAGGGTTAGGGTTAGGGTTAGGGTTAGGGTTAGGGTGAGGTTTAGGGTTAGGGTAAGGGTAAGGGTGAGGGTTAGGTTTAGGGTTAGGGTTAGGTTTAGTGTTAGTGTTAGGGTAACGGTAAGGGTTAGGGTTAGGGTTAGGGTTAGTAAAAGGGTAAGGGATAGGGTAAGGGTTAGGGTTAGCATTAAGACTAGGGTAAGGGTTATGGTTAGGATTAGGTTTAGGGTAAGGTTTAGGGTTAGGGTTAGGGTTAGGGTAAGGATTAGGGTTAGGGTTTGTGTTTGGGTTAGGGTTAGGGTAACTCTAAGGTTGAGTGTTAGGTTTAGGGTTAGGTTTAGGGTTAGGGTTAGATGTTAGGGTTAGTGTTATGTTTAGGGTTTGGTTAAGGGTTAGGGTTAGGATAGGGTAAGTGTGAGGGTTAGGGGTTGGGTTAGGGTTAGGGTTACATTTAGGTTTAGGGTTAGGGTTAGGGTAAGTATTAGGAATTGCGTTAGGGTTTGGGTTAGGTTAGGGTTAGGGTTATGGTTCGGGTAAGGTTAAGGGTTAGGGTTAGGTTTAGAGTTAGGTTTAGGTTTAGGATTAATGTTAGGGTAAGTGTTAGGGTTAGGCTTAGGTTTAGGGTTAGGATAAGGGTAACGGTTAGGTTTAGGTTTAGGTTTAGGGTTAGGGTTAGGGTTAGGTTTAGGTTTAGGGTTAGGTTAAGGGTAAGGGTAACAGTGAGGGTTAGGGTTAGGGTTAGGGTTAGGTTTAGTGTTAGAGTTAGGGTTAGGGTAATTGTTAGGGTTAGGTTTAGGGTGAGGTTTAGCGTTAGGATAAGGGTAAGGGATAGGGCTAGGTTTAGGGTTAGGGGTTAAGGTTAGGGTTAGGGATATGTTTAGTGTTAGGGTTAGTGTAAGGGTAAGGGTTAGGTTTAGTGTTATGTTTAGGGTTAGGAAAAGGGTAAGGGTTAGGGTAAGTGTTAGCGTTTGGGTTAGGGTAAGGGTTAGGGTTAGGGTTAGGGTAAGTGTTAAGTTTAGGGGTAGGGTAAGGGGTTAGGGTTAGGTTTAGGGTTAGGGTAAGTGTTAGGGTTAGGGTTAGAGTTAGGGTAAGGGTAAGTGTTAGGGTTAGGGTGAGGGTTAGGTTTATGGTTAGGGTAATGGTAAAGCGTAGGGTTAGGGTTTGGTGTAGGGTTAATGTTAGGGTTAGGGTAAGTGTTAGGGTTAGGGTTA
>JANJXV010000414.1:725276-747776 GCA_024803745.1 Megascapheus bottae
GGTTAGGGTTAGGGAAAGGGTAAGGGTTAGGGTAAGGGTTAGGGTTAGGGTTAGGTTGAGAGTAAGGGTTAGGGTTAGGGTTAGAGTAAGGGTTAGGGTTAGGGTTAGGGTTAGGGTAAGGGTAAGGGTTAGGGTTAGGGTTAGGGTTAGGGTAAGTGTTAGGTTTAGGGTTAGGGTTAGAGTTAGGTAAGGGTAAGTGTTAGGGTTAGGGTGAGGGATAAGTTTAGGGTTAGGGTAAGGAAAAGGGTTAGGGTTAGGTTTAGGGTTAGGGTTAGGGTTAGGTTTAGGGTTAGGGTTAGGGTAAGTGTTAGGGTTCGGGTTAGGGTTACGGTTAGCGTTAGGATAAGGGTAAGGGTTAGGGTTAGGGTTAGGTTTAGTGTTAGAGTTAGGGTTAGGGTAAGTGTTAGGGTTAGATTTAGGGTGAGGTTTAGCATTAGGATAAGGGTAAGGGATAGTTCTAGGGTTAGGGTTAGGGGTTAAGGTTAGGGTTAGGGATAGGTTTAGGGTTAGGGTTACTGTAAGGGTAAGGGTTAGCGTTAGTGTTATGTTTAGGGTTAGGGAAAGGGTAAGGGTTAGGGTAAGTGTTAGGGTTTGGGTTAGGGTAAGGGTTAGGGTTAGGGTTAGGTTTAGGGTAAGTGTTAAGGTTAGGGGTAGGGTTAGGGGTTAGGGTTAGGGTTAGGGTTAGGGTAAGTGTTAGTGTTAGGGTTAGAGTTAGGGTAAGGGTAAGTGTTAGGGTTAGGGTTAGGGTTAGGGTAATGGTAAAGGGTAGGGTTAGGGTTAGGGTTAGGGTTAGGGTTAGGTGTAGGGTTAGGGTTAGGGTTAGGGTAAGTGTTAGGGTTAGGGTTAGCCTCAGGTTAAGGGTAAGGGTTATAGTTAGGGTTAGGGTTAGGGGTTAGAGTTAGTTTTAGGGTTAGGTTTAGGGTTAGGTTTAGCCTAAAGGTAAGGTTGAGGGTTAGGGTTAGGGTTAGGGTTAGGTTTAGGGATAGGGTTAGGGTAACGGTAAGGATTAGGCTTAGGGTTAGGGTTAGGGAAAGGGTAAGGGTTAGGGTTACGTTTAGGGTTAGGGTTAGGGTAAGGGTTAGGGTTAGGGTTAGGGTAAGGATTAGGGTTAGGTTTAGGGTTAGGGTTAGGGTAACTATAAGGGTAGGGTTAGGGTTAGGGTTAGGTTTAGGGTTATGGTTAGGTGTTAGGTTTAGTGTTATGTTTAGGGTTTGGGTAAGGGTTAGGGTTAGGGTAAGGGTAAGTGTGAGGGTTAGGGGTAGGGTTAGGGTTCGGGTTACGTTTAGGTTTAGGGTTAGGATTAGGGTAAGTATTAGGATTAGGGTTAGGGTACGGGTTAGGTTAGGGTTAGGGTTAGGGTTAGGGTAAGGTTAAGGGTTAGGGTTAGGTTTAGAGTTAGGTTTAGGTTTAGGATTAATGTTAGGGTAAGTGTTAGGGTTAGACTTATGGTTAGGGTTAGGATAAGGGTAATGGTTAGGTTTAGGGTTAGGGTTAGGGTTAGGTTTAGGTTTAGGGTAAGGGTAACGGTGAGGGTTAGGGTTAGGGTTAGGGTTAGGTTTAGTGTTAGGGTTAGGGTAACGGTAAGGGTTAGGGTTAGGGTTAGGGTTAGTTAAAGGGTAAGGGATAGGGTAAGGGTTAGGGTTAGCGTTAGGATTAGGGTAAGGGTTATGATTAGGCTTAGGTTTAGGGTAAGGGTTAGGGTTAGGGTTAGGGTTAGGGTTAGGGTTAGGTTTAGTTTTAGGGTTAGGTTAAGGGTAAGGGTAACAGTGAGGGTTAGGGTTAGGGTTAGGTTTAGTGTTAGAGTTAGGGTTAGGGTAAGTGTTATGGTTAGGTTTAGGGTGAGGTTTAGCGTTAGGATAAGGGTAAGGGATAGGTCTAGGGTTAAGGTTAGGGTTAGGGATAGGTTTAGGGTTAGGGTAAGTGTAAGGGTAAGGGTTAGGGTTAGTGTTATGTTTAGGGTTAGGAAAAGGGTAAGGGTTAGGGTAAGTGTTAGCGTTTGTGTTAGGGTAAGTGTTAGGGTTATGGTTAGGGTTAGGGTAAGTGTTAAGGTTAGGGGTAGGGTTAGGGGTTAGGGTTAGGGTTAGGGTAAGTGTTAGGGTTAGGGTTAGAGTTAGTGTAAGGGTAAGTGTTAGGGTTAGGGTGAGGGTTAGGGTTAGGGTTAGGGTAATGGTAAAGGGTAGGGTTAGGGTTAGGGTTAGGGTTAGGTGTAGGATTAGGGTTAGGGTTAGGGTAAGTGTTACGGTTAGGGTTAGGGTTAGGGTTAGCGTCATGGTAAGGGTAAGGGTTAGGGTTAGGGTTAGGGTTAGGGGTTAGGGTTAGGGTTAGGGTAAGGTTTAGGGTTAGGGTTAGGGTAAGGGTAAGGGTGAGGGTTAGGGTTAGGGTTAGGGTTAGGGTTAGGTTTAGTGTTAGGGTTAGGGTAACGGTAAAGATTAGGGTTAGGGTTAGGGTTAGTAAAAGCGTAAGGGATAGGGTAAGGTTTGGGGTTAGGGTTAGGATTAGGGTAAGGCTTATGTTTAGGGTTAGGTTTACGGTAAGGGTTAGGGTTAGGGTTAGGGTAAGGATTAGGGTTAGGGTTAGGGTTAGGGTTAGCATTAAGGTTATGGTTAGGGTTAGGGTTAGGGTAAGGGAAAGGTTTAGGTTTAGGGTTAGGGTTAGTGTTAGGATTAGGGTAAGGGTAAGGTTTAGGGTTAGGTTTGAGTTTAGTTTTAGGGAAAGGTTAAGCGTTAGGGTAAGGTTTAGGGTTAGGGTTAGGGTTAGGTTAAGGCTTAGGGTTAGGGTTAGGGTTAGGGTTAGGATAAGTGTTAGGGTCAGGGTTAGGGTTAGCATTAAGGTTAGGGTTAGGTTTAGTGTAAGGGTAAGGGTTATGGTTAGGTTTAGGGTAAGTATTACGTTTAGGGTTAGGTTTAGTGTAAGGGTAAGGGTTAGGGTTAATGTTAGGGTTAGGGTTAGGGGTTAGGTTTAGGGTTAGGGTAAGTGTTAGGGTTAGGGTTAGGGTTAGGGTAAGGGTAAGGGTAAGGTTTAGGTTTAGGGTTAGGGTTAGTTGTTAGGGTTAGGGTTAGTGTAAGGGTTAGGGTTAGGGTTAGGGTAAGGGTTAGGGTTAGGGTTAGGGTTAGCATTAAGGTTAGGTTAGGGTTAGGGTTAGCGTTCGGAAAGGGTCAGGGTTAGGTTAAGTGTAAGGGTTATGTTTAGGGTTAGGGTTAGGTTTAGGGTTAGCGTTAGGGTAAGGGTAAGGGTTAGGGTTAGGTTTACTGTTAGGTTTAGCGTTATGGTTAGTGTAAGGGTTAGGGTTATGGTTAGGGTGAGGGTTAGGGTAGGGTTAAGTTTAGGGTTAATGTTAGGGTTAGGGTTAGGGTAAGGGTATTGTTAAGGTTAGGGTTAGCATTAAGTTTAGGGTTAGAGTTAGGGTAAGGGTAAGGGTTAGGGTTATTGTTAGGGTTAGGGTTAGGGTTAGGGTTAGGGTTAGCATTAAGGTTAGGGTTAGGGTTAGCGTTAGGGAAAGGGTTAGGGTTAGGGTAAGGGTTAGGGTTAGGGTTAGGGTTAGGGTAAGGTTTAGGGTTAGGGTTAGGGTTAGCATTAAGGTTAGGGTTAGGGTTAGGAAAACTGTTAGGGTTGGGTTTAGGGTAAGGGTAAGGGTAATGGTAAGGGTTATGGTTAGGGTTAGGTTTAGATTTAGGTTTGGGGTTAAGGTAAAGGTTAGGGTTAGGGTAAGGGTAAGGGTTAGGGTTATGTTTAGGGTTAGGGTAAGGGTAAGGTTTAGGGTTAGGGTTAGGGTTAGGTTTAGAGTTAGGGTTAGGGTAACGGTAAATGTTAGGGTGAGGATTAGGGTTAGGTTTAGGGTTAGGGTTAGGGTAAGGGTAACGGTTAGGGTTAGGGTAAGGTTTAAGTTTAGGGTTAGCATTATGGTTAGGGTTAGGATTAGGGTTAGGTTTATGATTAGGGTTAGGGTAAGGGTAACGGTTAGGGTTAGGCTTAGGCTTAGGGTTAGGGTTAAGGTTAGGGTTAGGTTTAGGGTTAGGGTTAGGGAAAGGGTAAGGGTTAGTGTTAGGGTTAGGGTTAGGGTAAGGATTAGGGTTAGGGTTAGGGTAAGGGTAAGGGTTAGGGTTAGGGTTAGCATTAAGGTTAGGATTAGTGTTAGGGTAAGGGTTAGGGTTAGGGTTATTGTTAGGGTGTGGGTTAGGTTTGGGGTTTAGGGTTAGGGTTAGGGTTAGGGATAGGTGTAGGTTTAGCGTTAGGGTAAAAGTAAGGGTTAGAGTTAGGGTTAGGGTTAGGTTTAGGGTAAGGGTAAGAGTTAGGGTTAGGGTTAGGTTTAAGGTTAGGGTTAGTGTCGGGGTTAGGGTTACGTTAAGGGTAAGGGTTAGGATTAGGGTTAGGGTTTCGGAAAGATTAAGGATTAGGGTAAGGGTTAGTGATAGGGTTAGGGTTAGGGTTAGGGTTAGGGTTAGCATTAAGGTTAGGGTTAGGGTTAGGATAAAGGTAAGGGATAGGGTTAGGGTTAGGGTAAGGATTAGGCTTAGGGTTAGGGTTAGGGTAAAGGTAAGGGTTAGGGTTAGGGTTAGCATTAAGGTTATTGTTAGGTTAGGGTTGGGGTTACGGTTAGGGTTAGGGAAAGGGTAAGGGTTAGGGTTAGGATTAGGGTTAGGGGTTAGGGTTAGGGTAAGGGTAAGGGTAAGGTTTAGGTTTAGGTTTAGGGTTAGGTGTTAGGGTTAGGTTAGTGCAAGGCTTAGGGTTAGGGTTAGGGTAAGGTTTAGGATTATGGTTAGGGTTAAAATTAAGGTTAGGGTTAAGGTTAGGGTAAGGGTAAGGGTTAGGGGTAGTGTTAGGTTTAGGTTTAGGTTTGGGGTTAAGGTTAGCGTTTGGGTTAGGGTAAGGGTCAGGGTTAGGGTTAGGGTTAGGGTAAGTGTTAGGGTTAGGGTTAGGGTTAGCTTTAGGGTAAGGGTAAGGATTCAGGTTAGGGTTAGGTTTAGGGTTAGGTTTAGGGTTAGGTTTAGGGTAAGGGTAAGGGTTAGGTTTAGGGTTAGGGTTAAAGTTAGGGTTAGGGTTAGGGTTAGGATTAGGGTTAGGTTTAGGTTTACGGTTACGGTTAGGTTAAGGGTAAGGGTTAGGTTTAGGCTTAGGCTTAGGGTTAGGGTTAAGGTTAGAATTAGGTTTAGGGTTAGGGTTAGGGTTAGGGTTAGGGAAAGGTAAGGGTTAGGTTTAGTGTTAGGGTTAGGTTTAGGGTTAGGGTAAGGATTAGTGTTAGGTTTAGGGTAAGGGTTAGGGTTAGGTTTAGGGTTAGCATTAAGTTTAAGGTTAGGGTTACGGTAAGGGTAAGGGTTAGGGTAATTGTTAGGGTAAGGGTTAGTTTTGGGGCTTAGGGTTAGGGTTAGAGTTAGGGTTAGGGATAGGTTTAGGGTTAGCGTTAGAGCAAGGGTAAGTGTTAGGGTTAGGATAAGGGTTAAGGTTAGGGTTAGGGTTAGGGTTAGGGTTGGGGTAGGGGTAAGGTTTAGGGTTAGGGTTGGGTTTAGGGTTAGGGAAAGGTTAAGCGCTAGGGTAAGTTTTAGGGTTAGGGTTAGGGTTACCTTAAGGCTTAGGGTTAGGGTTAGGGTTAGGGTAAGGGTTAGGGTTAGGGTTAGGGTTAGGGTTAGGGTTAAGGTTAAGGTTACGGTTAGAGTTAGGGGTTAGGGTTAGGGTTAGGGTTAGGGTTAGTTTTATGGTTAGGGTTAGGGTTAGGGTAAGGGTAAGTGTTAGGATTAGGTTTAGGGTTAGGTTTAGCGTTATGGTTAGGGTAATGGCTGAGTTTAGGGTTAGGTTGAGCGTTAGGGTATGGTTAAGGTTAGGGTTAGGGTTAAGGTTAGGGTTAGGCTTAGGGTAAGGGTAAGGGTTAGGGTTAGGGTTAGGGTTAGGGTTAGGGTAAGGTTAGGGTTACGGTTAGAGTTAGGGGTTAGGGTTAGGGTTAGGGTTAGGTTTAGGGTTAGGGTTAGCGTTAGGGTTAAGGTTAGGGTTACGCTTACAGTTAGGGGTTAGGGTTAGGGTTAGGGTTAGGTTAAGTGTAAAGGTTGTGTTTAGGGTTAGGGTTAGGGTTAGGGTGAGTGTTAGGGTAGGGTTAAGGTTAGGGTTACTGTTAGGGTTAGGGTTAGGGTTAGGGTAAGCGTATTGTTGGGGTTAGGGTTAGCATTAAGGTTAGGGTGGGGGTAGGGTAAGGGTAAGGGTTAGGGTTATTTTTAGGGTGAGGCTTAGGTTTGGGGGTTAGGGTTAGGATTAGGGATAGGTTTAGGGTTATGGTTAGGGTAAGGGTAAGGGTTAGGGTTAGGGTTAGGGTTAGGTTTAGATTTAGGGTTAGGGTAAGGGTAAGTGTTAGGGTTAGGGATAGTGTAAGGGTAAGAGTTAGGGTTAGGTTTAGGGTTAGGGTTAAGGTTTGGGTTAGTTTTAGGTTTAGGGTTAGGGTAAGGGTAAGTGTTAGGGTTAGGGTTAGGGTTAGGGAAAGTTTAAAGTTTAGGGTAAGGGTTAGGCTTAGGGTTAGGGTTAGCGTAAGGGTTAGGGTTAGGGTTAGGGTTAGGGTTAGGTTTAGGGTAAGGAGTAGGCTTAGGGTAAGGGTAAGCGTTAGGGTTAGAGATAGGGTTAGCATTAAGTTTAGGGTTAGGTTAGCGTTAGGGTTAGGGTTAGGGTTAGGGTAAGGGTAAGGGTAAGGGTAAGGATTAGGCTTAGGGATTAGGGTTAGGGTTAGGGTAAGGGGAAGGGGAAGGGGAAGGTTTAGGTTTAGGTTTAGGGTTAGGTGTTAGGGTTAGGGTAAGTGTAAGGCTTAGGGTTAGGGTTAGAGTAAGGGTTAGGGTTAGGGTTAGGTTTAGCAATAGGGTTAGGGTTAGGGTTAGGGTTAGGAAAAGTGTTAGGGTTAGGGTTAGGGTAAGGGTAAGGGTAAGGGTAAGGGTTAGGGTTAGTGTTAGAGTTAGAGTTAGGGGTTAGGGTAAGGGTTAGGGTTAGTGTTAGGGTTAGGTTTAGGGTTAGGGTTAGGGTAATGGTAAGTGTTAGGGTTAGGTTTAGGGTTATGGTTAGGGTAATGGTAAGTGTTAGGGTTAGGGTTAGGGTTAGGTTTAGTGTTAGGGTTAGGGTAAGGGTAAGGGTTAGGGTTATGGTTAGGGTAAGGGTTAAGTTTAGGGTTAGCGTTATGGTTAGGGTTAGGATTAGGGTTTGTTTTAGGGTTAGGGTTAGGGTAAGGGTAAGGGTTAGTGTTAGGCTTAGGCTTAGGGTTAGGGTTAAGGTTAGGGTTAGGTTTAGGGTTAGGGTTAGGGAAAGGGTAAGGGTTAGTGTTAGGGTTAGGGTTAGAGAAAGGATTAGGGTTAGGTTTAGGGTAAGGGTAAGGGTTAGTGTTAGGCTTAGGGTTAGAGTTAGGGTTAGGGTTAGGTAAGGGTTATGGTTAGGGGTTAGGGTTAGGGTTAGGGTTAGGTTTAGGGTTAGGGTTAGGTTGAGGGTAAGGGTAAGGGTTAGGGTTAGGGTTAGGGTTAGCAATAGGGTTAGGGTTAGGGTTAGGGAAAGGTTTAGGGTTAGGGTTAGGGTAGGGGTAAGGGTAAGGGTTAGGGTTAGGGTTAGGGTAAGGGTAAGGGTTAGGGTTAGGGTTAGGGTTAGGGTAAGTGTTAGGGTTAGGGTTAGGGTTAGGGTAAGGGTAAGGATTCGGGTTAGGGTTAGGGTTAGGGTTAGGTTTAGGGTTAGGGTTAGGGTAAGGTAAGGGTTAGGTTTAGGGTTAGGGTTAAGGTTAGGGTTAGGGTTAGGGTTAGGATTAGGTTTAGGATTAGGTTTAGGGTTAGGATTAGGGTAAGGGTAAGGGTTACGGTTAGGCTTAGGCTTATGGTTATGGTTAAGGTTAGGTTTAGGGTTAGGGTTAGGGTTAGGGAAATGGTATGGGTTAGGGTTAGTGTTAGGGTTAGGGTTAGGGTAAGGATTAGTGTTAGGGTTAGGGTAAGGATTAGGGTTAGGTTTAGGGTTAGCATTAAGTTTAGGGTTAGGTTTACTGTAAGGGTAAGGGTTAGGGTTATTTTTAGGGTAAGGTTTAGTTTTGGGGGTTAGGGTTAGGGTTAGGGATAGGTTTAGTGTTAGGGTTAGTGTAAGGGTAAGGGTTAGAGTTAGGTTTAGGTTTAGGGTTAGGGTTAGGGTAAGGGTAAGTGTTAGGATTAGGGTTAGGTTTAGGGTTAAGGTTAGGGTGAGAGTTAGGGTTAGGGTTAGGGTAAGGTTTAGGGTGAGGGTTAGGGTTAGGTTTAGGTTTAGGGAAAGTGTAAAGTTTACGGTAAGGTTTAGGGTTAGGGTTAGGTTTAGGGTAAGGCTTAGGGTTAGGGTTAGGGTAAGGGTTAGGGTTAGAGTTAGGGTTAGGGTTAGCATAAAGGATAGGGTTAGGGTTAGGGTTAGGGTAAGGTTTAGGGTTAGGTTTAGGGTAAACATTAAGGTTCGGGTTAGGGTTGGTGTAAGGGTAAGGGTTAGGGTTAGGGTTAGGGTAAGGATTATTCATAGGGTTAGGGTTATGGTAAGGGTTAGGGTTATGATTAGGGTTAGCATTTAGGTTAGAGTTAGGTTAGGGTTAGGGTTAGGCTTAGGTATACAGTAAGGGTAAGGGTTAGGGGTACGATTAGGGTTAGGGGTTAGGGTTAGGTTTAGGGTAAGGCTTAGGGTTAGGGTTAGGGTAAGGGTTAGGGTTAGGGTTACTGTTAAGGTTAGCATTATGGTTAGTGTTAGGGTTAGGTTTAGGGTTAGGGAAAGGGTTAGGTTTAGGGTTAGAGTAAGTGTAAGGGTTAGGGTTAGGCATAGGCTTATGGTTAGGGTAAGGGTTAGGGTTAGGGTTAGGTTTATGGTTAGGGTTTGGGTAAGGGTCAGTGTTAGGGTTAGGGTTAAGGTTAGGGTTAGGGTTAGGGTTAGGGTAAGGTTTAGGCTGAGGGTTAGGGTGAGGTTTAGGGTTAGGGAAAGTGTAAGGGTTAGGGTAAGCTTTAGGGTTAGGGTTAGGGTAAGGATTAGGGTTAGGGTTAGGGTTAGGGTTAGGGTTAGGGTAAGGGTTAGAGTTAGATTTAGGGTTAGGGTTAGCATTAAGGTTAGTGTTAGGGTTAGGGTTAGGCTAAGGGTAAGGGTTAGGTTGAGGTTTAGGGTAAGGATTAGGGTTTGGGTTAGGGTTAGAGGAAGTGTTAGGTTTAGGGTTAGGGTTAGGGTAGCACTAAGTTTAGCGTTTGGGTTAGGGTAAGGTAAGGGTTAGGTTTAGTGTTAGGGGTAGGTTAGGGGTTAGGGTTAGGCTTAGGGTAAGGGTTAGGGTTAGGGTTAGGGTTAATATTAAGGTTTGGGTTAGGGTTAGGTTAAGGGTAAGGGTTAGGGTTAGGGTTAGTGTAAGGATTGGGCTTAGGGTTTGGGTTAGGGTAAGGGTTAGGGTTATGGTTAGGGTTAGCATTAAGGTTAGGGTTAGGTTAGGGTTAGGGTTATGGTTAGGGTTACGGTAAGGGTAAGGGTTAGGGTTACGATTAGGGTTAGATGTTAGGGTTAGGGTTAGGGTAGGGGTAAGGGTAAGATTTAGGTTTAGGGTTAGGGTTAGGTGTTAGGGTTAGGGTTAGTGTAAGGCTTAGGGTTAAGGTTAGGGTAAGGGTTAGGGTTACGGTTAGGGTTAGGGTGAGCATTATGGTTAGTGTTAGTGTTAGGGTTAGGGTTAGGGAAAGGGTTAGGGTTAGGTTTAGTGTAAGGGTAAGAGTTAGGGTTAGGGTTAGGTTTAGGTTTAGGGTTGGGGTTAAGGTTAGGGTTAGGGTTAGGGTAAGGGTAAGGGTAAGGGTTAGGGTTAGGGTTAAGTTTAGGGTTAGATTTAGGGTTAGGGTTAGCATTAAGGTTAGGGTTGGGGTAAGGGTTAAGGTTAGGTTTAGGGTTAGGGTTAGCATTAAGTTTAGGGTTAGGGTTACGGTAAGGGTAAGAGTTAGGTTTAGTGTTAGGGTTAGGGTTAGGGGTTAGGGTTAGGGTTAGGGTTAGGGTTAGGGTAAGGGTAAGGGTTAGGATTAGGGTTAGTGTTAGCTTTAGCGTTATGGTTAGGGTAAGGGTTAGTATTAGGCTTAGGGTGAGGGTTAGAGTAGGGTTAAGGTTAGTGTTAGTGTTAGGGTTAGGTTTATGTTTAGGGTAAGGGTAAGGGTTAGGTTTAGGGTTAGGGTTAGGGTTAAGGTTAGGGTTACGGTTAGGGTTAGGGGTTAGATTTAGGGTTAGGGTTAGATGTTAGGGTTAGGGTTAGGAGTTAGGTTTAGGTTTAGGGTTGGGGTTAAGGTTAGGGTTAGGGATAGGGTAAGGGTAAGGTTTAGGTTTAGGGTTAGGGTTAGGGTAAGTGTTAGGGTTAGGGTTAGGGTTAGGGTTAGGGTAAGGGTAAGGGTAAGGATTCGGGTTAGGGTTAGGGTTAGGGTTAGGGTTAGGGTTAGTGTTAGGGTAAGGTAAGGGTTAGGTTTAGGGTTAGGGTAAGGGTAAGGGTTAGGGTTAGGGTTAGGTTTAGGTTTAGGTTTAGGTTTGTGGTTAAGGTTAGGGTTTGGGTTAGCGTAAGGGTCAGGGTTAGGGTTAGGGTTAGGGTAAGTGTTAGGGTTATGGTTAGGGTTAGGTTTAGGGTAAGGGTAAGGATTCAGGTTAGGGTTAGGGTTAGGGTTAGGTTTAGGGTTATGGTTAGGGTAAGGGTAAGGGTTAGGGTTAGGCTTAGGCCTAGGGTTAGGGTTAAGGTTCGAATTAGGTTTAGGGTTTAGGGTTAGGGTTAGGGAAAGGGTAAGGGTTAGGTTTAGTGTTGGGGTTAGGTTTAGGGTTAGGGCAAGGATTAGTGTTAGGTTTAGGGTAAGGGTTAGGGTTTTGTTTAGGGTTAGCATTAAGTTTAAGGTTAGGGTTACGCTAAGGGTAAGGGTTAGGGTTATTGTTATGGTAAGGGTTAGTTTTGGTGCTTAGGGTTAGGGTTAGATTTAGGGTTAGGGATAGGTTTAGGGTTAGGGTTAGTGTAAGGGTAAGGGTTAGGGTTAGGGTTGGTTTTAGGGTTAGCGTTAGTGTAAGGGTAAGTGTTAGGGTTAGGATTAGGGTTAAGGTTAGGGTTAGGGTTAGGGTAGGGTTAACGTTTAGGGTTAGGGTTGGGTTTAGGGTTAGGGAAATGTTAAGCGTTAGGGTAAGGTTTAGGGTTAGGGTTAGGGTTAGGTTAAGGCTTAGGCTTAGGGTTAGGTTTAGGGTAAGAGTTAGGGTTAGGGTTAGGGTTAGGTTTAGGGTTAGGGTTAGAGTAACGGTAAGTGTTAGGGTTAGGGTTAGGGTTGGGTTTAGATTTAGGGTTGGGGTTAAGGTAAGGGTTAGGGTTAGGGTAAGGGTAAGGGTTAGGGTTAGGGTTAGAGTTAGGGTAAGGGTAAGGGTTAGGGTTAGGGTTAGGGTTAGGGTAAGGGTAAGGGTTAGGGTAAGGGATTGGTTTAGGTTTAGGGTTGGGGTTAAGTTAGGGTTTGGGTTAGTGTTAGGGTTAGGGTTAGGGTAAGGGTGAGGATTAGGGTTAGGGTTAGGGTTAGTGTTAGGGTTAGAGTTAGGGTTAGGGTTCGGGTTAGGGTTAGTTTTAGCTTAAGGTTAGGGTTAGGTTTAGGGTAAGGGTTAGGTTTAGGGTTAGGATTAGGTGTTAGGGTTAGGTTTAGTTTAAGGCTTAGGGTTAGGGTTAGGGTTAGGGTTAGGGTAGGGTAAGTGTTAGGGTTAGTGTTAGGGTTAGGGTTAAGGTTAGGGTTAGGGTTTGGTTTAAGGTTAGGGTAAGTGTAAGGGTTAGGGTCAGAGTTAGGATTAGGGTTAGGGAAGCGGTAAGGGTTAGGGTAAGTTTTAGGGTTAGCGTTAGGTTTAGGGTTAGGGTAAGGCTTAGGGTTACGGTTAGGTTTTGGGTAAGGTTAGGGTTAGGTTTAGGGTAAGGGTAAGGGGTAGTGTTAGGGTTAGGGTAAGGATTAGGGTTAGGGTTTGGGTTACAGTAAGGGTTAGGTTTAGGGTTAGGGTTAGGGTTAGCATTAAGTTTAGGGTTAGGGTTAGGGTTAGGGTTAGGGGTTATGGTTAGGGTTAGGGTTAGGGTTAGGGTCAGGGTTAGGGTTACGGTTAGGGTTAGCATTAAGGTTAGGGTTAGGGTAAGGGTTAGGATAAGGGTGAGGGTTAGGGTTATGGTTAGGGTAAGGATTAGGCTTAGGGTTAGGGTTAGGGTAAGGTTAAGGGTAAGGATTAGGGTTAGCATTAAGGTTAGGGTTAGGTTAGGGTTAGGGTAGGGTTAGGGTTAGGGTAAGGGTAAGGGTTAGGGTTAATATTAGGGTTAGGGGTTAGGGTTAGGGTTAGGGTAAGGGTAAGGTTAAGGTTTAGGTTCAGGGTTAGGGTTCGGTGTTAGGGTTAGGGTTAATGTAAGGCTTAGGGTTAGGGTTAGGGTTAGGGTTAGGGTTAAGGTTAGCATTAAGATTAGGGTAAGGGTTAGCGTTAGGGAAAGGGTTAGGGTTAGGGTAAAGGTAAGGGTAAGGATTAGGGTTAGGGTTAGGTTTAGTGTTATGGATAGGGTAAGGGTTAGGGTTAGGGTTAGGGTGAGGGTAATGGTTAGGGTAGGGTTAAGGTTAGGGTTACGGTTAGGGTTAGGGGCTAGGGTTATTTTTAGGGTTAGGGTTCGGTTTAGGGTTAGGGTTAGGGTAAGTGTAAGGGTCATGTTTAGGGTTAGGGTTAGTTTTAGGGTTAGCGTTAGGGTAAGGGTAAGGGTTACGGTTAGGGTTAGTGTTAGGTTTACCGTTATGGTTAGGGTAAGGTTTAGGGTTAGGGTTAGGGTGAGGGTTAGGGTAGTGTTAAGGTTAGGGTTAGTGTTAGTGTTAGGGTTAGGGTTAGGGTAAGGGTAAGGGTTAGGGTTAGGGTAAGGATTAGGGATAGGGTTTGGGTAAGGGTTAGGGTTAGGGTTAGGGTTAGCATTAAGGTTAGGGTTAGGGTTAGGGTAAGGGTAAGGGTTAAGGTTATTGTTAGGGTGAGGGTTAGGTTTGGGGGTAGGGTTAGGGTGAGGGTTAGGGATAGGTTTGGGGGTAGGGTTAGGGTTAGGGTTAGGGATAGGTTTAGGGTTAGGGTTAGGGTAAGGGTAAGGGTTAGGGTTAGGGTTAGGGTTAGGTTTAGATTTAGGGTTAGGGTAAGGGTAAGTGTTAGGGTTAGGGATAGGGTAAGGGTAAGGGTTAGGGCTGGGTTTAGGGTTAGGGTTAAGGTTAGGTTTAGTGGTAGGGTTAGGGTTAAGGTAAGGGTAAATGTTAGGGTTAGGTTTAGGGTTAGGGAAAGGTTAAGCATTAGGGTAAGGGTTAGGCTTAGGGTTAGGGTTAGCGTAAGGGTTAGGGTTGGGTTAGGGTTAGAGTAAGGGTTAGGGTTAGGGTTAGGGTTAGGGTTAGCATTAAGTTTAGGGTTAGGGTTAAGGTATGGGTAAGGGTTAGGGTTAGGGTTAGGGCAAGGATTAGGCTTAGGGTTAGGGTCAGAGTTACGGTTAGGGTTAGGGTTAGCATTAAGGTTAGGGCTGGTTAGCGTTAGGGTCAGGGTTAGGGTTAGGGTTAAGGTAAGGATTAGGCTTAGGGTTAGGTTAGGTTAAGTGTAAGGTTAGGGTAAGGGTGAGCATTAAGGTTAGGGTTAGGTTAGGGTCAGGGTTAGGGTTAGGGTTAGGGTAAGGGCAAGGGTTAGGGTTAGGGTTAGGGTTAGGTTTAGGGTTAGCGTTAGGGTAAGGGTAAGGGTTAGGGTTAGGGTTCGGGTTAGGTTTAGCGTTATGGTTAGGGTAAGGGTTAGGGTTAGGGTTAGGTTTAGGTTTAGGGTTGGGGTTAAGGTTAGTGTTAGGGTTAGGGTAAGGGTAAGGGTTAGGGTTAGGGTTAGGGTTAGGGTTAAGATTAGGGTTAGTGTTTGGGTTAGGGTTAGGGTAAGGTTAAGGGTGAGGGTTAGGGTTAGGTTTAGATTTAGGGTTAGGATAAGGGTAAGTGTTAGGGTTACGGATAGGGTAAGGGTAAGGTTTAGGGTTAGGTTTAGGGTTAGGGTTAAGGTTCGGGTTATTGTTAGGATTAGGGTTAGGGTAAGGGTAAATGTTAGGGTTAGATATTAGGATTAGAGTAAGGGTTAGGCATAGGGTTAGGGTTAGCGTAAGGGTTAGGGTTAGGGTTAGGGTTAATGTAAGGTTAGGGTTAGGGTTAGTGTTAGCATTAAGGTTATTGTTAGGGTTAGGGTAAGGGTAAGGGTTACGGTTAAGGTTAGGGTAAGGATTAGGCTTAGGGTTAGGGTAAGGGTTAGGGTTAGGTTTAGGGTTAGCATTAAGGTTAGGGTTAGGTTAGCGTTAGGGTTAGGGTTAGGGTAAGGGTAAGGTTTAGGGTAAGGATTAGGGTTAGGGGTTAGGGTTAGGGTTAGGGTAAGGGTAAGGTTAAGGTTTAGGTTTAGGTTTAGGTTTAGGGTTAGGTATTATGGTTAGGGTTAGTGTAAGGCTTAGGGTTAGAGTTAGGGTAAGGGTTAGGTTTAGGGTTAGGGGTAGCAACAGGGTTAGGGTTAGGGTTAGGGTTAGGGAAAGGGTTAGGGTTAGGGTTAGGGTAAGGGTAAGGGTAAGTGTTAGGGTTAGTTTTAGGTTTAGGTTTAGGGTTGGGGTTAAGGTTAGGGTTAGGGTAAGGGTAAGGGTTAGGGTTAAGTTTAGGATTAGGGTAAGTGTTAGGGTTAGGGTTAGGGTTAGGGTAAGGGTAAGGATTCGGGTTAGGGTTAGGGTTAGGGTTAGGTTTAGGGTTAGGGTTAGGGTAAGGTAAGGGTTAGGTTTAGGGTTAGGCTAAGGATTATAGTTAGGGTTAGAGTAAGGGTTAGGTTTAGGGTTACGATTAGGGTAGCACTAAGTTTAGGGTTAGGGTTAGGGTAAGGGTAAGGGTTAGGGTTAGTGTTAGGGTTAGGTTAGGGGTTAGGGTTAGGGTTAGGGTTAGGGTTAGGGTTAGGGTAAGGTTTAGGGTTAGGGTTAGGGTTAACATTAAGGTTAGGGTTAGGGTTGGGGTAAGGGTAAGGGTTAGGGTTAGGGTTAGGGTAAGGATTAGGCATAGGGTTAGGGTTATGGTAAGGGTTAGGGTTATGATTAGGGTTAGCATTTAGGTTAGAGTTAGGTTAGGGTTAGGGTTAGGCTTAGGTATACGGTAAGGGTAAGTGTTAGGGTTACGATTAGGGTTAGGGGTTAGGGTTAGGTTTAGGGTAAGGCTTAGGGTTAGGGTTAGGGTAAGGGTTAGGGTTAGGGTTACTGTTAGGGTTAGCATTATGTTTAGTGTTAGGGTTAGGGTTAGGGTTAGGGAAAGGGTTAGGTTTAGGGTTAGGGTAAGGGTAAGGGTTAGGGTTAGGCTTAGGCTCATGGTTAGGGTAAGGGTTAGGGATATGGTTAGGTTTAGGGTTAGGGTTTGGGTAAGGGTAAGTGTTAGGGTTAGGGTTAGGGTTAGGGTTAAGGTTAGGGTTAGGGTTAGGGTTAGGGTTAGGGTTAGGCTAAGGGTTAGGCTGAGGGTTAGGGTTAGGTTTAGGGTTAGGGAAAGTGTAAGGGTTAGGGTTAGGGTAAGGGTTAGGGTTAGCAGTAAGGTTAAGGTTAGGGTTAGGGTAAGGGTAAGGGTTAGGGTTGGGGTATGTTAAGGATTAGGTTAGGGTTAGGGTTAGGTTTAGGGTTAGGGAAAGGGTAAGGGTTAGGGTAAGGTTTAGGGTTAGGTTTAGGGTTAGGGCTAGGGTTAGGTTTAGGGTAAGAGTTAGTGTTAGGATTAGGGTTAGGGTTAGCAGTAAGGTTAGGGTTAGGGTTATGGTAAGGGTAAGGGTTTCATTAGGGTTAGAATTAAGGTTAGGGTTAGGTTTAGGGTAAGGGTAAGGGTTAGGGTTACAGTTAGGGTAAGGACTAGGGTTAGGTTTAGGGTTACAGTAAGGGTTAGGTTTAGGGTTAGGGTTAGGGTTAGCATTAAGTTTATGGTTAGGGTTAGGGTAAGGGTAAGGGTTAGGGTTAGTGTTAGGATTAGGGTTAAGTTAAGGGGTAGGGTTAGGTTTAGGTTTAGCATTAAGTTTAGGGTTAGTGTTAGGGTAAGGGTAAGGGTTAGGGTTAGGGTTAGGGTAAGGATTAGGCTTAGGGTTAGGTTTAGTGTTATGGTTAGGGTAAGGGTTAGGGTTAGGGTTAGGATGGGGGTTAGGGTAGGGTTAAGGTTAGGGTTAGTGTTAGGGTTAGGGTTAGGGTTAGGGTAAGGGTAAGGGTTAGGGTTAGGGTTAGGGTTAGGGTTATGTTAAGGACTGGTTAGGGTTAGGGTAAGGGTTAGGGTTAGGGTTCGCATTAAGGTTAGGGTTAGGGTTAGGTTAAGGTTAAGGGTTAGGGTTATTGTTAAGGTGAGGGTTAGGTTTGGGGGTTAGGGTTAGGGTTAGTGTTAGGGATAGGTTTAGCGTTATGGTTAGGGTAAGGTTAAGGGTTAGGGTTAGGGTTAGGGTTAGGGTAAGGGTAAGTGTTAGGGTTACGTTTAGGGTAAGCGTAAGGGTTAGGGTTAGGGTTAGGGTTAGGGTTAAGGTTAGGGTTAGTGCTAGGGTTAGGGTTAAGGTAAGGGTAAGCGTTAGGGTTAGGTTTAGGTATAGGGAAAGGTTAAGGATTAGGGTAAGGGTATGGTTAGTGTTAGGATAAGGGTAAGGTTTAGGGTTAGGGTTAAGTTTAGGTTTAGGGTTGGGGTTAAGGTTAGGGCTAGGGTTAGGGTAAGGGTAAGGGTTAGGGTTAGGGTTAGGGTAAGTGTTAGGTTTAGGGTTAGGGTTAGGGTTAGTGTAAGGGTAAGGTTTGGGTTTAGGGTTAGGGTTAGGCTTAGGTTTAGGTTAGGGTTAAGGTTAGGCTTAGGGTTAGGGTTAGGGTTAGGTTTAGGGTTAGGGTTAGGGTTAGGAAAATAGTACGGGTTAGGGTTAGTGTTAGGGTTAGCTTTAGGGTAAGGATTAGTGATAGGGTTAGGGTAAGGGTTAGGGTTAGGTTTAGGGTTAGCATTAAGTTTAGGGTTAGGTTTACTGTAAGGGTAAGGGTTAGGTTTATTTTTAGGGTAAGGGTTAGTTTTGGGGGTTAGGGTTAGGGTTAGGGATAGGTTTAGTGTTAGGGTTAGTGTAATGGTAAGGGTTAGAGTTAGGATTAGGTTTAGTGTTAGGGTTAGGGTTAGGGTTAGGGTTAGCAGCAAGGTTAGGATTAGGTTTAGGGTAAGGGTAAGGGTTAGGGTTGGGGGTAAGGTAAGGATTAGGGTTAGGGTTAGGGTTAATTTTAGGGTTAGGGAAAGGGTAAGGGTTAGGGTAAGGTTTAGGGTTAGGGTTAGGGTCAGGGTAAGGGTTAGGGTTAGGGTTAGTTTTAGGGTAAGAGTTAGGGTTAGGGTTAGCAGTAAGGTTAGGGTTAGGGTTAGGGTAAGGGTAAGGGTTAGGGTAAGGATTAGGGTTAGGGTTAGGGTTACAGTAAGGGTTAGGTTTAGGGTTAGGTTTAGGGTTAGCATTAAGTTTAGGGTTAGGGTTAGGGTAAGGGTAAGGGTTAGAATTAGTGTTAGGGTTAGGGTTAGGTTAAGGGGTAGGGTTAGGGTTAGGGTTCGGGTTAGCATTAATGTTAGGGTTAGGGTTAGGGTAAGGGTAAGGGTTAGGGTTAAGGTTAGGGTAAGCATTAGGCTTAGGGTTAGCGTTAGGGTAAGTGTAAGGGTTAGGGTTAGGGTGAGCATTAAGGTTAGGGTTAGGTTAGGGTTAGGGTTAGGGTTAGGGTTAGGGTAAGGATAAGGGTTAGGGTTACGATTAGGGTTAGGGGTTAGGGTTAAGGTTAGGGTAAGGTTAAGGATAAGGTTTAGGTTTAGGGTTAGGGTTCGGTGTTAGGGTTAGGGCTAGTGTAAAGCGTAGGGTTAGGGTTAGGGTAAGGGTTAGGGTTAGGGTTAGGGTTAGCAGTAAGGTTAGGGTTAGGGTTAGGGTTAGCATTAGGGAAAGGGTTAGCGTTAGGATTAGGGTTAGGGTTAGGGTTAGGTTTAGGTTTAGGGTTGGGGTTAAGGTTAGGGTTAGGGTTAGGGTTAGGGTAAGTGTTAGGGTTAGGGTTAGGGTTAGGGTAAGGGTAAGGATTCGGGTTACGGTTAGGGTTAGGTTTAGGGTTAGTGTTAGGTTTAGTTTTAGGGTTAGGGGAAGGGTATGGGTAAGGTTTAGGGTTAGGGTTAAAGTTAGGGTTAGGGTTAGGGTTAAGGATAGAATTAGGGTTAGGGTTAGGTTTAGCGTTAGGGTTAGGGTAAGTGTAAGTGTTAGGATTATGGTTACGGTTAGGTTTAGCGTTATGGTTAGGGTAAGGTTTAGGATTAGGGTGAGGGTGAGGGTTAGGGTAGGGTAAGGTTAGGGTTAGCGTTAGGGTTAGGGTAAGGGTAAGTGTTAGGATTATGGTTACGGTTAGGTTTAGCGTTATGGTTAGGGTAAGGTTTAGGGTTAGGGTGAGGGTGAGGGTTAGGGTAGGGTAAGGTTAGGGTTAGCGTTAGGGTTATTGTTAGGGTTAGGGTAAGTGTAATGGTTATGGTTAGGTTTAGGGTTAGCGTTAAGTAAGGGTAAGGGTTAGGGTTAGGTTGAGGGTTAGGGTTAGGGTTAATGTTAGGGTTAGTGTTCGGGTTAGGGTTAGGTTTAGGGTAAGGGTAACGGTTTCGGTTCGGGTTAGGGTTAAGGTTAGGGTTAGGGTTAGGGTTAGGAGTTAGGCGTAGGGTTAGGGTTTGGGTTAGGGTTAGGGTAAGAGTAAGTGTTAGGTTTCGGGTTAGGGTTAGGGTTAGGGTTACAGTAAGGGTATGGGTTAGGGTTAGGGTTAGGGTTAGGGTTAGGTTTAGGGTTAGGGTTAGGTTAAGGATTAGGGTTAGGGTTAGGGTAAGGGTTAGGGGTAGGGTTAGGGTTAGGGTTAGCATTCAGGTTAGGGTTAGGTTTAGGATAAGGGTAAAGGTTAGGTTTATTATTAGGGTGAGGGTTAGGGTTAGGGTTAGGGTTAGGGATAGGTTTAGGGTTAGGGTTAGGGTAAGGGTAAGTGTTAGGGTTAGGGATAGGGTAAGGGTAAGGGTTAGGGTTAGGGTTAGGGTTAAGGATAGGGTTACTGTTAGGATTAGGTTTAGGGTAAGGGTAAGGTTTAGGGTTAGTGTTAGGGTTAGGGAAAGGTTAAGGATTAGGGTAAGGGTTAGGCTTAGTGTTAGAGTTAGCCTTAGGGTTAGGGATAGGGTTAGAGTTAGGGTTAGGGTAAGGGTTAGGGTTAGGGTTAGGGTTAGGGTTAGGTGTTAGGGTTAGGGTTATGGTAAGGTTTAGGGTTAGGGTTAGGGTTAGGGGTTAGGGTTAGGGTTATGGTAAGGGTTAGGGTTAGGGTTACGGTTAGGGTAACTGTTAGGGTTAGGTTTAGGGTAAGGGTTAGCGTTAGGGTTAGGTTTAGGTTTAGGGTTGGGGTTAAGGTTAGGGTTAGGGTTAGGGTAAGGGTAAGGGTTGGGGTTAGGGTTAGGGTTAGGGTAAGTGTTAGGGTTAGGGTTAGGGTTAGGGTAAGGGTAAGGGTTTCGGTTAGGTTTAGGTTTAGGGTTAGGGTTAAGGTTAGGGTTAGGGTTAGGGTTAGGATTAGGGTTAGGTTTAGGTTTAGGGTTAGGTTTAATGTTAGGGTAAGGGTAAGGGTTAGGGTTAGGGTTAGGGTAAGGATTAGGTTTAGGGTTAGTGAAAGGGTTAGGGTTAGGGTTAGGGTTAGCATTAAGGTTAGGGTTAGGGTTAGGTGAAGGGTAAGGGTTAGGGTTATTGTTAGGGTGAGGGTTAGGTTTGGGGGTTAGGGTTAGAGTTAGGGATAGTTTTACGGTTAGGGTTATGGTAAGGGTCAGGTTTAGGGTTAAGGTTAGGGTTAGGTTTAGGGTTAGGGTTAGGGTAAGGGTAAGTGTTAGGGTTAGGGTTAGGGTTAGGGTAAGGGTAAGGGTTAGGGTTAGGCTTAGGCTTAGGGTTAGGGTTAAGTTTAGGGTTAGGTTTAGGGCTAGGTTTAGGGAAACGGTAAGGTTTAGGTTAGAGTAAGGGTTAGGGTTACGGTTAGGGTTAGGGTTAGCATTAAGTTTAGGGTTAGGGTTAGGGAAAGGGTAAGGGTTAGGGTTAGTGTTAGGGTTAGGGTTAGGGTTAGGGGTTAGGGTTAGGGTTAGGGGTTAGGGTTATGGTTAGGGTAAGTGTTAGGGTTAGGTTAAGGGTTAGGGTTAGCATTTAGTTTCAGGTTAGGGTTAGCGCATGGGTAAGGGCTAGGGTTATGTTTAGGGTAAGGATTAGGCTTAGGGTTAGGGTTAGGGTAAGGGTTAGGTTTAGGGTTAGGGTTAGGATTAACGTTAGGGCTAGGTTAGCGTCAGGGTTAGCGTTAGGGTTATGGTTAGGGTAAGGGAAAGGGTTAGGGTTAGGATGAGGGTTAGGGGTTAGGGTTAGGGTTAGGGTAAGGGTAAGGGTAAGGTTTAGGGTTAGGGTTAGGTTTAGGTGTTATGGTTAGGGTAAGGGTTAGCCTTAGGGTTAGGGTTAGGGTTAGGGTTAGGGTTAGAGTAAGTATAGGGTTAGGATTAGGGTTAAGTTTAGGTTAAGGGTTGGGGTTAAGGTAAGGGTTAGGGTTAGGGTAAGGGTAAGGTTTAGGTTTAGGGTTAGGGTTAGGGTAAGTTTTAGGGTTAGGGTTAGGGTTAGGGTAAGGGTAAGGCTTAGGGTTAGGGTTAGGGTTAGGGTTAGGTTTAGGCTTAGGGTTAGGCTTAGGGTTAGCATCAAGTTTAGGGTTAGGGTTAAGGTAAGGATAAGGGTAAGTGTTAGGGTTAGGGTTAGGGTTAGGTTTAAGGTTAGGGTTATGGATAGGGTTAGGGTAAGGGTAAGGATTAGGGTTAGGGTTAGGTTTAGGGTTAGGGAGAGGGTAAGGGTTAGGGTAAGGTTTAGGGTTAGGCTTAGGGTGAGGGAAAGGCTTAGGGTTAGTGTTATGGTTAGGGTAAGAGTTAGGGTTAGGGTTAGGGTTAGCAGTAAGGTTAGGGTTAGGGTTAGGGTAAGGTAAGGGTTAGGGTTGGGGGTAAGGTAAGGATTAGGGTTAGGGTTAGGGGTAGGTTTAGGGTTAGGGAAAGGGTAAGGGTTAGGGTAAGGTTTAGGGTTAGGTTTAGGGTTAGGGTAAGGGTTAGGGTTAGGGTTAGGGTAAGAGTTAGGGTTAGGGTTAGGGTTAGGGTTATCAGTAAGGTTAGGGTTAGGGTTAGGGTAAGGGTTACGGTTACGGTTAGGGTAAGGATTAGGGTTAGGGTTAGGGTTACAGTAAGGGTTAGGTTTAGGGTAAGAGTTAGGGTTAGGGTTAGCAGTAAGGTTAGGGTTAGGGTTAGGGTAAGGTTAAGGGTTGGGTTAGGGTTAGCATTAAGGTTAGGGTTAGGGTTAGGGTAAGGGTAAGGGTTAGGGTAAGGATTAGGGTTAGGGTTAGGGTTACAGTAAGGGTTAGGTTTAGGGTTAGGGTTAGGGTTAGCATTAGGTTTATGGTTAGGGTTAGGGTAAGGGTAAGGGTTAGAATTAGTGTTAGGGTTAGGGTTAGGTTAAGGGGTAGGTTTAGGGTTAGGTTTCGGGTTAGCATTAATGTTAGGGTTAGGCTTAGGGTAAGGGTAAGGGTTAGGGTTAAGGTTAGGGTAAGGATTAGGCTTAGGGTTAGGGTTAGGGTAAGTGTAAGGGTTAGGGTTAGGGTGAGCATTAAGGTTAGGGTTAGGTTAGGGTTAGGGTTAGAGTTAGGGTTAGGGTTAGGGTTAGGGTAAGGATAAGGGTTAGGTTTAGGATTAGGGTTAGGGGTTAGGGTTAAGTTTAGGGTAAGGTTAAGATAAGGTTTAGGTTTAGGGTTAGGGTTAGGTGTTAGGGTTAGGGTTAGTGTAAAGCTTAGGGTTAGGGTTAGGGTAAGGGTTAGGGTTAGGGTTAGGGTTAGCAGTAAGGTTAGGGTTAGGGTTAGCATTAGGGAAAGGGTTAGCGTTAGGATTAGGATTAGGGTTAGGGTTAGGTTTAGGTTTAGGGTTGGGGTTAAGGTTAGGGTTAGGGTTAGGGTAAGTGTTAGGGTTAGGGTTAGGGTTAGGGTAAGGGTAAGGATTCGGGTTACGGTTAGGGTTAGGTTTAGGGTTAGTGTTAGGTTTAGTTTTAGGGTTAGGGGAAGGTTATGGGTAAGGTTTAGGGTTAGGGTTAAAGTTAGGGTTAGGGTTAGGGTTAGGGATAGAATTAGGGTTAGGGTTAGGTTTAGCGTTAGGGTTAGGGTAAGGGTAAGTGTTAGGATTATGGTTACGGTTAGGTTTAGCGTTATGGTTAGGGTAAGGTTTAGGGTTAGGGTGAGGGTGAGGGTTAGCTTAGGGTAAGGTTAGGGTTAGCGTTAGGGTTAGGGTAAGGTTAAGTGTTAGGATTATGGTTACGGTTAGGTTTAGCGTTAGGGTTAGGGTAAGGTTTAGGGTTAGGGTGAGGGTTAGGGTAGGGTAAGGTTAGGGTTAGTGTTAGGGTTATTGTTAGGGTTAGGGTAAGTGTAAGGGTTATGGTTAGGTTTAGAGTTAGCGTTAAGTAAGGGTAAGGGATAGGGTTAGGTTGAGGGTTAGGGTTACGGTTAATGTT
>JANJXV010000414.1:750276-760276 GCA_024803745.1 Megascapheus bottae
AGTTTAGGGTTAGGGTTAGGTTAAGGGTAAGGGTTAGGTTTAGTGTTAGGGTTAGGGTTAGGGGTTAGGGTTAGGTTTAGGGGTTAGGGTTAGTGTTAGGGTAAGTGTTAGGGTTAGGTTAAGGGTTAGGGTTAGCATTAAGTTTAAGGTTAGGGTTAGGGTATGGGTAAGGGTTAGGGTTATGGTTAGGGTAAGGATTAGGCTTAGGGTTAGGGTTAGGGTAAGGGTTAGGTTTAGGGATAGAGTTAGGATTAAAGTTAGGGCTAGGTTAGCGTCAGGGTTAGCGTTAGGGTTATGGTTAGGGTAAGGGAAAGGGTTAGGGTTAGGATTAGGGTTAGGGGTTAGGGTTAGGGTTAGGGTAAGGGTAAGGGAAAGGTTTAGGTTTAGGGTTAGGTTTAGGTGTTATGGTTAGGGTAAGGGTTAGGCTTAGGGTTAGGGTTAAGGTTAGGGTTAGGGTTAGAGTAAGGATAAGGGTTAGGATTAGGGTTAGGTTTAGGTTAAGGGTTGGGGTTAAGGTTAGGGTTAGGGTTAGGGTAAGGGTAAGGTTTAGGTTTAGGGTTAGGGTTAGGGTAAGTGTTAGGGTTAGGGTTAGGGTTAGGGTAAGGGTAAGGGTTAGGGTTAGGGTTATGGTTACGGTTAGGGTTAGGTTTAGGCTTAGGATTAGGCTTAGGGTTAGCATCAAGTTTAGGGTTAGGGTTAAGGTAAGGATAAGGGTAAGTGTTAGGGTAAGGGTTAGGGTTAGGTTTAAGGTTAGGGTTAGGGATAGGGTTAGGGTAAGGGTAAGGGTTAGGGTTAGGGTTAGTTTTAGGGTTAGGGAGAGGGTAAGGGTTAGGGTAAGGTTTAGGGTTAGGCTTAGGGTTAGGTTAAGTCTTAGGGTTAGTGTTATGGTTAGGGTAAGAGTTATGGTTAGGGTTAGGGTTAGCAGTAAGGTTAGGGTTAGGGTTAGGGTAAGGTAAGGGTTAGGGTTGGGGGTAAGGTAAGGATTAGGGTTAGGGTTAGGTTTAGGGTTAGGGAAAGGGTAAGGGTTAGGGTAAGGTTTAGGGTTAGGGTTAGGGCTAGGGTAAGGGTTAGGGTTAGGGTTAGGGATAGGGTACGAGTTAGGGTTAGTGTTAGGGTTAGGGTTAGCAGTAAGGTTAGGGTTAGGGTTAGGGTAAGGGTAAGGGTTAGGGTTACGGTTAGGGTAAGGATTAGGTTTAGGGTTAGGGTTACAGTAAGGGTAAGGTTTAGGGTAAGAGTTAGGGTTAGGGTTAGCAGTAAGGTTAGGGTTAGGGTTAGGGTAAGGTTAAGGGTTGGGTTAGGGTTAGCATTAAGGTTAGGGTTAGGGTTAGGGTAAGGGTAATGATTAGGGTAAGGATTAGGGTTAGGGTTAGGGTTACAGTAAGGGTTAGGTTTAGGGTTAGGGTTAGGGTTAGCATTAAGTTTAGGGTTAGGGTTAGGGTAAGGGTAAGGGTTAGAATTAGTGTTAGGGTTAGGGTTAGGTTAAGGGGTAGGGTTAGGGTTAGGTTTCGGGTTAGCATTAATGTTAGGGTTAGGGTTAGGGTAAGGGTAAGGGTTAGGGTTAAGGTTAGGGTAAGGATTAGGCTTAGGGTTAGGGTTAGGGTAAGTGTAAGTGTTAGCGTTAGGGATGAGCATTAAGGTTAGGGTTAGGTTAGGGTTAGGGTTAGGGTTAGGGTTAGGGTAAGGATAAGGGTTAGGTTTAGGATTAGGGTTAGGGGTTAGGGTTAAGATTAGGGTAAGGTTAAGGATAAGGTTTAGGTTTAGGGTTAGGTTTAGATGTTAGGGTTAGGGTTAGTGTAAAGCGTAGGGTTAGGGTTAGGGTAAGGGTTAGGGTTAGGGTTAGGGTTAGCAGTAAGGTTAGGGTTAGGGTTAGCATTAGGGAAAGGATTAGCGTTAGGATTAGGGTTAGGGTTAGGGTTAGGTTTAGGTTTAGGGTTGGGTTTAAGGTTAGTGTTAGGGTTAGGGTAAGTGTTAGGTTTAGGGTTAGGGTTAGGGTAAGGGTAAGGATTCGGGTTACGGTTAGGGTTAGGTTTAGGGTTAGTGTTAGGTTTAGTTTTAGGGTTAGGGGAAGGGTATGGGTAAGGTTTAGGGTTAGGGTTAAAGTTAGGGTTAGGGTTAGGGTTAGGTATAGAATTAGGATTAGGGTTAGGTTTAGCGTTAGGATTAGGGTAAGGGTAAGTGTTAGGATTATGGTTACGGTTAGGTTTAGCGTTATGGTTACGGTAAGGTTTAGGGTTAGGGTAAGGGTGAGGGTTAGGGTAGGGTAAGGTTAGGGTTAGCGTTAGGGTTAGGGTAAGGGTAAGTGTTAGGATTATGGTTACGGTTAGGTTTAGCGTTATGGTTAGGGTAAGGTTTAGGGTTAGGGTGAGGGTGAGGGTTAGGGTAGGGTAAGGTTAGGGTTAGTGTTAGGGTTATTGTTAGGGTTAGGGTAAGTGTAAGGGTTATGGTTAGGTTTAGGGTTAGCGTTAAGTAAGGGTAAGGGTTAGGGTTTGGTTGAGGGTTAGAGTTAGGGATAGGGTTATGGTAAGGGTAAGGGTTAGGGTTAGGGTTAGGTTTAGGGTTAGGGAGAGGGTAAGGGTTAGGGTAAGGTTTAGGGTTAGGCTTAGGGTTAGGGTAAGGATTCGGGTTAGTGTTATGGTTAGGGTAAGAGTTAGGGTTAGGTTTAGGGTTAGCAGTAAGGTTAGGGTTAGGGTTAGGGTAAGGTAAGGGTTAGGGTTGGAGGTAAGGTAAGGATTAGGGTTAGGGTTAGGGTTAGGTTTAGGGTTAGGGAAAGGGTAAGGGTTAGGGTAAGGTTTAGGATGAGGGTTAGGGTTAGGGTAAGGGTTAGGGTTAGGGTTAGGATTAGGGTAAGAGTTAGGGTTAGGGTTAGGGTTAGGGTTAGCAATAAGGTTAGGGTTAGAGTTAGGGTAAGGGTAAGGGTTAGGGTTACGGTTAGGGTAAGGATTAGGGTTAGGGTTAGGGTTACAGTAAGGGTTAGGTTTAGGGTTAGGGTTAGGGTTAGCATTAAGTTTAGGGTTAGGGTTAGGGTAAGGGCAAGGGTTAGGGTTAGTGTTAGGGTTAGGGTTAGTTTAAGGGGTAGGGTTAGGGTTAGGATTCGGGTTAGCATTAAGGTTAGGGTTATGGTTATGGTAAGGGTAAGGGTTAGGGTTAGGGTTAGGGTTAGGGTAAGGATTAGGCTTAGGGTTAGGCTTAGGGTAAGTGTAAGTTTTAGGGTTAGGATGAGCATTAAGGTTAGGGTTAGGTTAGGGTTAGGGTTAGGGTTAGGGTTAGGGTAAGGGTAAGGGTTAGGGTTAGGATTAGGGTTAGGGATTAGGGGTAGGGTTAGGGTAAGGGTAAGGATAAGGTTTAGGTTTAGGATTAGGGTTAGGTGTTAGGGTTAGGGTTAGTGTAAAGCGTAGGGTTAGGGTTAAGGTAAGGGTTAGGGTTAAGTTTAGGGCTAGGGTTAGCATTAAGGTTATGGTTAGGGTTAGGGTTAGCGTTAGGGAAAGTGTTAGCGTTAGGATTAGGGTTAGGGTTAGGGTTAGGTTTAGGTTTAGGTTTGGGGTTAAGGTTAGGGTAGGGTTAGGGTAAGTGTTAGGGTTAGGGTTAGGGTTAGGGTAAGGGTAAGGATTCGGGTTAGGGTAGGGTTAGGGTTAGGTTTAGGGTTAGGGTTAGGGGAAGGGTATGGGTAAGGTTTAGTGTTAGGGTTAAAGTTAGGGTTACAGTTAGGGTTAGGGTTAGAATTAGGGTTAGGGTTAGGTTTATCGTTAGGGTTAGGTTAAGGGTAAGTGTTATGATTATGGTTACGGTTAGGTTTAGCGTTATGGTTAGGGTAAGGTTTAGGGTTAGGGTAAGGGTGAGGGTTAGGGTAGGGTAAGGTTAGGGTTAGTGTTAGTGTTAGGGTTAGGGTTAGGGTAAATGTAACGGTTATGGTTAGGGTTAGGGTTAGGTTTAGGGTTAGCGTTAGGTAAGGGTAAGGGTTAGGGTTAGGTTGAGGGTTAGGGTTAGGGTTAAGGTTAGGGTTAGTGTTCGGGTTAGGGTTAGGTTTAGGGTAAGGGTAAGGGTTAGGTTTAGGGTTAGGGTTAAGGTAAGGGTTAGGGTTAGGGTTAGGAGTTAGGGGTAGGGTTAGGGTTTGGGTTAGGGTTAGGGTAAGGGTTAGGGTTAGGGTAAGAGTAAGTTTTAGGTTTATGGTTAGGGTTAGGGTTACAGTAAGGGTATGGGTTGGGGTTAGGGTTAGGGGTAGGTTTAGGGTTAGGGTTAGGGTTAGGGTAATGGTAAGGGTTAGGGTTAGGGTTAGGGTTAGGATTAGGGTTAGGGGTTAGGGTTAGGGTTATGGTAAGGGTAAGGGTAAGGTTTAGGTTTAGGGTTAGGTGTTAGGGTTAGGGTTAGTGTAAGGTGTAGGGTTAGGGTTAGGGTAAGGTTTAGGGTTAGGGTTAGGGTTAGGGTTAAAATTAAGGTTAGGGTTAGGGTTAGGGTTAGGGTAAATGTTAGGGTTAGGGTTAGGGTAAGTGTAAGGGTTAGGTTTAGGGTTAGGTTTAGGTTTAGGTTTGGGGTTAAGGTTAGGGTTAGGGTTAGGGTAAGGGTTAGTGTTAGGGTTGGGTTTAGGATATGTGTTAGGGTTAGTGTTAGGGTTAGGGTTAGGGTAAGGGTAAGGATTCAGGTTAGGGTTAGGATTAGGGTTAGGGTTAGGGTAACGGTAAGTGTTAGGTTTAGGGTTAGGGTTAAAGTTAGGGTTAGGGTTAGGGTTAGGGTTAGGATTAGGGTAAGGATTAGGGTTAGGGTTAGGGTAAGGGTTAGGGTTAGGCTTAGTGTTAGCGTTAGGGTAAGGGTAAGGGTTAGGGTTAGGGTTAGGGTTAGGTTAAGTATTAGGGTTAGGTTTAGGGTTAGGTTAGGGTTAGGGTTGGCATTAAGGTTAGGGTTAGGGTTAGGGTAAGGGTAAGTGTTAGGGTTAGGATTAGGGTTATGATTAGGGTTAGGGGTTAGGGTTAGGGTTATGGTAAGGTTAAGGATAAGGTTTAGGTTTAGGGTTAGGTGTTAGGGTTAGGGTTAGTGTAAGGCTTAGGGTTAGGGTTAGGTAAGGTTTAGGGTTAGGGTTAGGGTTAAAATTAAGGTTAGGGTTAGGGTTAGGGTTAGGGTTAGGGAAAGTGTTAGGGTTAGGGTTAGGGTAAGTGTAAGGGTTAGGTTTAGGGTTAGGTTTAGGTTTAGGTTTGGGGTTAAGGTTAGGGTTAGGGTTAGGGTAAGGGTTAGGGTTAGGGTTAGGTTTAGGATATGTGTTAGGGTTAGTGTTAGGGTTAGGGTTAGGGTAAGGGTAAGGATTCGGGTTAGGGTTAGGGTAGGGTTAGGGTAAGGGACAGGGTTAGGTTTAGGGTTAGGGTTAAAGTTAGGGTTAGGGTTAGGGTTAGGGTTAGGATTAGGGTAAGGATTAGGGTTAGGGTTAGGGTAAGGGTTAGGGTTAGGCTTAGTGTTAGCGTTAGGGTAAGGGTAAGGTTTAGGGTTAGGGTTAGGGTTAGGTTAAGGATTAGGGTTAGGTTTAGGGTTAGGTTAGGGTTAGGGTTAGCATTAAGGTTAGGGTTAGGTTTAGGTTAAGGGTAAAAGTTAGGGTTATTGTTAGGGTGAGGGTTAGGTTTTGGGGTTAGGGTTAGGGTTAGGGTTAGGGATAGGTTTAGGTTTAGGGTTAGGGTAAGGGTAAGGGTTAGGTTTAGGGTTAGGGTGATGTTTAGATTTAGGGTTAGGGTAAGGGTAAGGGTTAGGGTTAGGGATAGGGTAAGGGTAAGGGTTAAGGTTATGATTAGGGTTAGGGTTAAGGTTGGGGTTAGTGTTAGGGTTAGGGTTAGGGTAAGGGTAAGTGTTAGGGTTTGTGTTAGGGTTAGGGAAAGGTTAAGGATTAGGGTAAGGGTTAGGCTTAGGGTTAGGGTTAGCCTAAGGGTTAGGGTTAGGGTTAGGGTTAGGGTTAGGTTAAGGGTTAGGGTTAGTGTTAGGGTTAGTGGTTAGGGTTAGGGTTATGGTAAGGTTTAGGGTTAGGGTTAGGTTTAGGTTTAGGGTTGTGGTTAAGGTTAGGGTTAGGGTTAGGGTAAGGGTAAGGGTTGGGGTTAGGGTTAGGGTTAGGGTAAGTGTTAAGGTTAGGGTTAGGGTTAGGGTTAGGGTAAGGTTAAGGGTTTCGGTTAGGTTTAGGTTTAGGATTAGGTTTAGGGTTAGGGTTAGGGTAAGGGTAAGGGTTAGGGTTAGGGTAAAGGTTAGGGTTAGGCTTAGGGTTAGGATTAGGGTTAGGTTTAGGTTTAGGGTTAGGGTTAGGTTTAATGTTAGGGTAAGGGTAAGGGTTAGGGTTAGGTTTAGGGTTAGGGTAAGGATTAGGTTTAGGGTTAGTGTAAGGGTTAGGGTTAGGGTTAGGGTTAGCATTAAGGTTAGGGTTAGGTTAAGGGTAAGGTTTAGGGTTATTGTTAGGGTGAGGGTTAGGTTTGGGTGTTAGGGTTAGGGTTAGGGATAGGTTTAGGGTTAGGGTTAAGGTAAGGGTCAGGTTTAGGGTTAGGGTTAGGGTTAGGGTTAGGTTTAGGGTTAGGGTTAGGGTATGGGTAAGTGTTAGGGTTACGGTTAGGGTTAGGGTTAGGGTTAGAGTAAGGGTAAGGTTAAGGGTTAGGGTTAGGTTTAAGGTTAGGGTTAGGGTTATGGTTAGGGTTAGGATTAGGGTTAGGTTTAGGTTTAGGGATAGGTTAGGGTAAGGGTAAGTGTTAGGGTTAGGCTTAGTCTTAGGGTTACAGTTAAGGTTAGGGTTAGGTTTAGGGTTAGGGTTAGGGAAACGGTAAGGTTTAGGGTTAGAGTAAGAGTTAGGGTTAGGGTTAGGGTTAGCATTAAGTTTAGGGTTAGGGTTAGGGTAATGGTAAGGGTTAGGGTTAGTGTTAGGGTTAGGGTTAGGGGTTAGGGTTAGGTTTAGGGGTTAGGGTTAGGGTTATGGTTAGCAGTAAGTTTAAGGATAGGGTTAGGGTAAGTGTAAGGTTTAGGGTTAGGGTTAGGGTAAGGATTAGGCTTAGGGATAGGGTTAGGCTAAGGGTTAGGGTTAGGGTTAGGGTTAGGATTAAGGTTAGGGTTAGGTTAGCGTTAGGGTTAGCGTTAGGGTTATGGTTAGGGTAAGGGAAAGGGTTAGGGTTAGGATTAGGGTTAGTGGTTAGGGTTAGGGTTAGGGTAAGGGTAAGGGTAAGGTTTAGGTTTAGGGTTAGGTTTAGGTGTTATGGTTAGGGTTAGTTTAAGGCCTAGGGTTAGGGTAAGGGTTAGGGTTAGTGTTAGGTTAAGGGTAAGGGTTAGGGTTAGGGTTAGGTTTAGGGTTAGGGTTAGGGTAACAGTAAGTGTTAGGATTAGAGTTATGGTTAGGTTTAGGGTTAGGGTTAGGATAAGGGTAAGGGTTAGGGTTAGGGTAAGGGTTAAGGTTAGGGTTAGCATTATGGTTAGGGTTAGGATTAGGGTTGGGTTTAGGGTTAGGGTTAGGGTATGGGTAAGTGTTAGTGTTAGGCTTTGGCTTAGGGTTAGGGTTAAGGTTAGGGTTTGTTTTAGGGTTATCGTTAGGGTAAGTGTTAGGCTTAGGGTTAGGGTTAGGGTTACTGTTAGTGTTAGGGTTAGGGTAAGGGTAAGGGTTAGGATTAGGGTTAGGTTTAGGTTTAGGGTTGGGGTTAAGCTTAGGGTTAGGGTTATGGTAAGGGTAAGGTTTAGGTTTAGGGTAAGGGTTAGGGTTAGGATTAGGTTTAGGTTTAGGGTTGGGGTTAAGGTTAGGGTTAGGGTTAGTGTAAGGGTAAGGGTTAGGGTTAAGTTTAGGGTTAGGCTAAGTGTTAGGGTTAGGGTTAGGGTTAGGGTAAGGTTAAGGGTTTCAGTTAGGTTTAGGTTTAGGATTAGGTTTAGGGTTAGGGTTAGGGTAAGGGTAAGGGTTAGGGTTAGGGTTAAGGTTAGGTTTAGGGTTAGGGTTAGGGTAAGGGTTAGGATTAGGGTTAGGTTTAGGTTTAGGGTTAGGTTAGGTTTAATGTTAGGGTGATGGTAAGGGTTAGGGTTAGGGTTAGGGTTAGGGTAAGGATCAGGTTTAGGGTTAGGGTTAGGGTTAGCATTAAGGTTAGGGTTAGGTTAAGGGTAAGGGTTAGGGTTATTGTTAGGGTGAGGGTTAGGTTTGGGGGTTAGGGTTAGGTTTAGGGATAGGTTTAGGGTTAGCGTTAAGGTAAGGGTCAGGTTTAGGGTTAGGGATAGGGTTAGGTTTAGGGTTAGGGTTAGGGTAAGGGTAAGTGTTAGGGTTACGCTTAGGGTTAAGGTTAGGGTTAGGGTAAGGGTAAGGTTTAGGGTTAGGGTTAGGTTTAAGGTTCGGGATATGGTTATGGTTAGGGTTAGGATTAGGGTTAGGTTTAGGTTTAGGGTTAGGGTTAGGGTAAGGGTAAGGGTTAGGGTTAGGCTTAGGCTTAGGGTTAGAGTTAAGGTTAGGGTTAGGATTAGGGTTAGGGTTAGGGAAATGGTAAGGTTTAGGGTTAGAGTAAGGGTTAGGGCTAGGTTTAGGGTTAGCATTAAGTTTAGGGTTAGGGTTAGGGTAATGGTAAGGGTTAGGGTTAGTGTTAGGGTTATGGTTAGGGGTTAGGGTTAGGGTTAGGGGTTAGGGTTAGGGTTAGGGTAAGCGTTAGGGTTAGGGTTAGGTTAAGGGCTAGGGTTAGCATTAAGGTTAAGGTTAGGGTAAGGGTAAGGGTTAGGGTTAGGGTTAGGTTAAGGATTAGGCTTAGGGTTAGGGTAAGTGTTAGGGTAAGGGTTAGGTTTAGGGTTAGGGTTAGGATTAAGGTTAGGGTTAGGTTAGCGTTAGGGTTAGCGTTAGGGTTATGGTTAGGGTAAGGGAAAGGGTTAGGGTTATGATTAGGTTTAGGGGTTAGGGTTAGGGTTAGCTTAAGGGTAAGGGTAAGGTTTAGGTTTAGGGTTAGGTTTAGGTGTTATGGTTAGGGTTAGTGTAAGGCTTAGGGTTAGGGTAAGGGTTAGGGTTAGGGTTAGGGTTAGGTTTAGGGTTAGGGTTAGGGTTAGGGTAAGAGTAAGTGTTAGGATTAGGGTTAGTGTTAGGTTTAGGGTTAGGGTTAGGATAAGGGTAAGGGTTAGGGTTAGGGTAAGGGTTAAGGTAAGGGTTAATATTATGCTTATGGTTAGGATTAGGGTTGGGTTTAGTGTTCGGGTTAGGGTAAGGGTAAGTGTTAGTGTTAGGCTTTGGCTTAGGGTTAGGGTTAAGGTTAGGGTTAGGTTTAGGGTTAGGGTTAGCATTAAGTTTAGGGTTAGGGTTAGGGTTAGCGTTAGGGAAAGGTTAACGGTTAGGATTAGGGTTAGGGTAAGTGTTAGGGTTAGGGTTAGGGTTAGGGTAAGGGTAAGGTTTAGGGTTAGGGTTAGGGTTAGGTTTAGGTTTAGGCTTAGGGTTAGGCTTAGGGTTAGCATTAAAGTTACTGTTAGGGTTAAGGTAAGGATAAGGGAAAGTGTTAGGGTTAGGGTTAGGGTTAGGTTTAAGGTTAGGGTTAGTGTTAGGGTTAGGGTAAGGGTAAGGGTTAGGGTTAGCGTTAGGGTTAGGGAAAGTTTAAGGATTAGGGTAAGGGTTAGGCTTAGGGTTAGGGTTAGCCTAAGGGTTAGGGTTAGGGTTAGGGTTAGGGTTAGGGTAAGGGTCAGGGTTAGGGTTAGGGTTAGGGGTTGGGGTTAGAGTTATGGTAAGGGTTAGGTTTAGGGTTAGGGTTAGGGTAAGTGTTAGGTTTAGGTTTAGGGTTAGGGTTAGCATTAAAGTTAGGGTTAGGGTTAGGGTAAGGGTAAGGGTTAGGGGTAGGGTTAGGTTTAGGTTTAGGGTTGGGGTTAAGGTTAGGGTTAGGGTTAGGGTAAGGGTAAGGGTTAGGGTTATTTTTAGGGTGAGGGTTAGGTTTGGGGGTTAGGGTTAGGGTTAGGGTAAGGGTTAGGCTTAGGGTTAGGGTTAGGGTTAGGGTTAAGGTTAGGGTTAGGTTTAGGGTTAGGGTTAAGGTGAGGGTCAGGTTTAGGGTTAGGGTTAAGATTA
>JANJXV010000414.1:762776-770276 GCA_024803745.1 Megascapheus bottae
TAAGGGTTAGGCTTAGGGTTAGGGTTAGGGTTAGGGTTAAGGTTAGGGTTAGGTTTAGGGTTAGGGTTAAGGTAAGGGTCAGGTTTAGGGTTAGGGTTAAGATTAGGGTTAGGTTTAGGTTTAGGGTTAGGGTTAGGGTAAGGGTAAGGGTTAGGGTTAGGCTTAGGCTTAGGGTTAGGGTTAAGGTTAGGGTTAGGTTTAGGTTTAGGGTTAGGGAAACGGTAAGTTTAGGGTTAGAGTAAGTGTTAGGGTTACGGTTAGGGTTAGGGTTAGCATTAAGTTTAGGGTTAGGGTTAGTTTAAGGGTAAGGGTTAGGGTTAGTGTTAGGGTTAGTGTTAGGGTAAGGATTAGGCTTAGGGTTAGGGTTAGGGTAAGGGTTAGGGTTAGGGTTAGGATTAAGGTTAGGGTGAGGTTTGCATTAGGGTTACCGTTAGGGTTATGGTTAGGGTAAGGGAAAGGGTTAGGGTTAGGATTGGGGTTAGGGGTTAGGGTAAGGGTTAGGGTAAGGGTAAGGATTAGGCTTAGGATTAGGGTTAGGGTAACGGTTAGGTTTAGGGTTAGGATTAAGGTTAGGGTGAGGTTAGCATTAGGGTTACCGTTAGGGTTATGGTTAGGGTAAGGGAAAGGTTTAGGGTTAGGATTGGTGTTAGGGGTTAGGGTTAGGGTTAGGGTAAGGGTAAGGGTAAGGTTTAGGTTTAGGGTTAGGTTTAGGTGTTATGGTTAGTGGTAGTGTAAGGCTTAGGGTTAGGGAAAGGGTTAGGTTTAGGGTTAGGGTAAGGGTAAGTTTTAGGGTTAGGGTTAGGTTTAGGGTTAGGGTTAGGGTAACAGTAAGTGTTAGGATTAGGGTTAGGGTTAGGTTTAGGGTTACGGTTAGGATAAGGGTAAGGGTTACGGTTAGGGTAAGGGTTAAGGTTAGGGTTAGCATTATGGTTAGGGTTAGGATTAGGGTAAGGGTAAGGGTTAGGGTTAGGGTTAGGGTTAGGGTTAAGTTTAGGGTTAGGTTTAGGGTTAGGGTTAAGGTAAGGGTCAGGTTTAGGGTTAGGGTTAAGATTAGGGTTAGGTTTAGGTTTAGGGTTAGGGTTAGGGTAAGGGTAAGGGTTAGGGTTAGGCTTAGGCTTAGGGTTAGGGTTAAGGTTAGGGTTAGGCTTAGGGTTAGGGTTAGGGAAACGGTAAGTTTAGGGTTAGAGTAAGTGTTAGGGTTACGGTTAGGGTTAGGGTTAGCATTAAGTTTAGGGTTAGGATTAGTTTAAGGGTAAGGGTTAGGGTTAGTGTTAGGGTTAGTGTTAGGGTAAGGATTAGGCTTAGGGTTAGGGTTAGGGTAAGGGTTAGGGTTAGGGTTAGGATTAAGGTTAGGGTGAGGTTAGCATTAGGGTTACCGTTAGGGTTATGGTTAGGGTAAGGGAAAGGGTTAGGGTTAGGATTGGGGTTAGGGGTTAGGGTTAGGGTTAGGGTAAGGGTAAGGGTAAGGTTTAGGTTTAGGGTTAGGTTTAGGTGTTATGGTTAGTGGTAGTGTAAGGCTTAGGGTTAGGGAAAGGGTTAGGGTTAGGGTTAGGGTAAGGGTAAGTTTTAGGGTTAGGGTTAGGTTTAGGGTTAGGGTTAGGGTAACAGTAAGTGTTAGGATTACGGTTAGGGTTAGGTTTAGGGTTACGGTTAGGATAAGGGTAAGGGTTACGGTTAGGGTAAGGGTTAAGGTTAGGGTTAGCATTATGGTTAGGGTTAGGATTAGGGTACGGGTAAGGGTTAGGGTTAGGGTTAGAGTTATGGTAAGGGTTAGGTTTAGGGTTAGGGTTAGGGTAAGTGTTAGGTTTAGGTTTAGGGTTAGGGTTAGCATTAAAGTTAGGGTTAGGGTTAGGGTAAGGGTAAGGGTTAGGGGTAGGGTTAGGTTTAGGTTTAGGGTTGGGGTTAAGGTTAGGGTTAGGGTTAGGGTAAGGGTAAGGGTTAGGGTTATTTTTAGGGTGAGGGTTAGGTTTGGGGGTTAGGGTTAGGGTTAGGGTAAGGGTTAGGCTTAGGGTTAGGGTTAGGGTTAGGGTTAAGGTTAGGGTTAGGTTTAGGGTTAGGGTTAAGGTAAGGGTCAGGTTTAGGGTTAGGGTTAAGATTAGGGTTAGGTTTAGGTTTAGGGTTAGGGTTAGGGTAAGGGTAAGGGTTAGGGTTAGGCTTAGGCTTAGGGTTAGGGTTAAGGTTAGGGTTAGGTTTAGGTTTAGGGTTAGGGAAACGGTAAGTTTAGGGTTAGAGTAAGTGTTAGGGTTACGGTTAGGGTTAGGGTTAGCATTAAGTTTAGGGTTAGGGTTAGTTTAAGGGTAAGGGTTAGGGTTAGTGTTAGGGTTAGTGTTAGGCTAAGGATTAGGCTTAGGGTTAGGGTTAGGGTAAGGGTTAGGGTTAGGGTTAGGATTAAGGTTAGGGTGAGGTTAGCATTAGGGTTACCGTTAGGGTTATGGTTAGGGTAAGGGAAAGGGTTAGGGTTAGGATTGGGGTTAGGGGTTAGGGTAAGGGTTAGGGTAAGGGTAAGGATTAGGCTTAGGATTAGGTTTAGGGTAAGGGTTAGGTTTAGGGTTAGGATTAAGGTTAGGGTGAGGTTAGCATTAGGGTTACCGTTAGGGTTATGGTTAGGGTAAGGGAAAGGTTTAGGGTTAGGATTGGTGTTAGGGGTTAGGGTTAGGGTTAGGGTAAGGGTAAGGGTAAGGTTTAGGTTTATGGTTAGGTTTAGGTGTTATGGTTAGTGGTAGTGTAAGGCTTAGGGTTAGGGAAAGGGTTAGGGTTAGGGTTAGGGTAAGGGTAAGTTTTAGGGTTAGGGTTAGGTTTAGGGTTAGGGTTAGGGTAACAGTAAGTGTTAGGATTAGGGTTAGGGTAAGGTTTAGGGTTACGGTTAGGATAAGGGTAAGGGTTACGGTTAGGGTAAGGGTTAAGGTTAGGGTTAGCATTATGGTTAGGGTTAGGATTAGGGTACGGGTAAGGGTTAGGGTTAGGGTTAGGGTTAGGGTTAGGGTTAAGTTTAGGGTTAGGTTTAGGGTTAGGGTTAAGGTAAGGGTCAGGTTTAGGGTTAGGGTTAAGATTAGGGTTAGGTTTAGGTTTAGGGTTAGGGTTAGGGTAAGGGTAAGGGTTAGGGTTAGGCTTAGGCTTAGGGTTAGGGTTAAGGTTAGGGTTAGGCTTAGGGTTAGGGTTAGGGAAACGGTAAGTTTAGGGTTAGAGTAAGTGTTAGGGTTACGGTTAGGGTTAGGGTTAGCATTAAGTTTAGGGTTAGGGTTAGTTTAAGGGTAAGGGTTAGGGTTAGTGTTAGGGTTAGTGTTAGGGTAAGGATTAGGCTTAGGGTTAGGGTTAGGGTAAGGGTTAGGGTTAGGGTTAGGATTAAGGTTAGGGTGAGGTTAGCATTAGGGTTACCGTTAGGGTTACGGTTAGGGTAAGGGAAAGGGTTAGGGTTAGGATTGGGGTTAGGGGTTAGGGTTAGGGTTAGGGAAAGGGTAAGGGTAAGGGTAAGGGTAAGGTTTAGGTTTAGGGTTAGGTTTAGGTGTTATGGTTAGTGGTAGTGTAAGGCTTAGGGTTAGGGAAAGGGTTAGGTTTAGGGTTAGGGTAAGGGTAAGTTTTAGGGTTAGGGTTAGGTTTAGGGTTAGGGTTAGGGTAACAGTAAGTGTTAGGATTACGGTTAGGGTTAGGTTTAGGTTTACGGTTAGGATAAGGGTAAGGGTTACGGTTAGGGTAAGGGTTAAGGTTAAGGTTAGCATTATGGTTAGGGTTAGGATTAGGGTACGGGTAAGGGTTAGGGTTAGGGTTAGGGTTAGGGTAAGGATTAGGCTTAGGGTTAGGGTTAGGGTTAGGTTTAGGGTAAGGGTAAGGGTTAGGGTTAGGGTTAGGGTTAGGTTTAACGTTAGTGATAGTGTTAGGGTTAGTGTTAGGTTAAGTGTAAGGGTTAGGGTTAGGGTTAGGGAAATGTTAAGGATTAGGGTAAGGGTAAGCGTTAGGGTTAGGCTTAGGCTTAGTTTAAGGGTTAGGGTTAGGGTTAGGGTAAGGGTTAGGGTTAGGGTTAGGGTTAGGATTAGGGTTAGGGGTTAGGGTTAGGTTTATGGTAAGGGTAAGGGTAAGGTTTAGGTTGAGGGTTAGGTGTTAGGGTTAGGGTTAGTGTAAGGCTTAGGGTTAGGGTTAGGGTTAGGTTTAGGTGTTATGGTTAGGGTTAGTGTAAGGCTTAGGGTTAGGGTAAGGGTTAGGGTTAGGGTAAGGGTAAGGGTTAGGGTTAGGGTTAGGGTTAGGGTTAGGTTAAGGGTTAGGGTTAGGGTAAAAGTAAGTGTTAGGATTAGGATTAGGGTTAGGTTTAGGGTTAGGGTTAGGATAAGGGTAAGGATTAGGGTTAGGGTAAGGGTTAAGGTTAGGGTTAGCATTATGGTTAGGGTTAGGATTAGGGTTGGGTTTAGGGTTAGGGTTAGGGTAAGGGTAAGGGTTAGTGTTAGGCTTTGGCTTAGGGTTAGGGTTAAGGTTAGGGTTAGGTTTAGGGTTAGGGTTAGGGTAAGGGTTAGGCTTAGGTTTAGGGTTAGGGTTAGGGTTAGGGTTAGGGTAAGGGTTAGGATTAGGTTGAGGTTTAGGTTTAGGGTTGGGGTTAAGGTTAGGGTTAGGGTTAGGTTTAGGGTCAGGGTTAGGGTTAGGGTTAGGGTTAGGGTAAGGGTAAGGGTTAGGGTTAGGGTTAGGGTTAGGATTAGGGTTAGGGGTTAGGGTTAGGGTTATGGTAAGGGTAAGGGTAAGGTTTAGGTTTAGGGTTAGGTGTTAGGGTTATGGTTAGTGTAAGGCTTAGGGTTACGGTTAGGGTTAGGGTAAGGTTTAGGGTTAGGGTTAGGATTAGTTTTAGGGTTAGGGGAAGGGTATGGGTAAGGTTTAGGGTTAGGGTTAAAATTAGGGTTAGGGTTAGGGTTAGGGATAGAATTAGGATTAGGGTTAGGTTTAGCGTTAGGATTAGGGTAAGGGTAAGTGTTAGGATTATGGTTACGGTTAGGTTTAGCGTTATGGTTAGGGTAAGGTTTAGGGTTAGGGTGAGTGTGAGGGTTAGGGTAGGGTAAGGTTAGGGTTAGCGTTAGGGTTAGGGTAAGGGTAAGTGTTAGGATTATGGTTACGGTTAGGTTCAGCGTTATGGTTAGGGTAAGGTTTAGGGTTAGGGTGAGGGTGAGGGTTAGGGTAGGGTAAGGTTAGGGTTAGTGTTAGGGTTATTGTTAGGGTTAGGGTAAGTGTAAGGGTTATGGTTAGGTTTAGGGTTAGCGTTAAGTAAGGGTAAGGGTTAGGGTTTGGTTGAGGGTTAGAGTTAGGGATAGGGTTAGGGTAAGGGTAAGGGTTAGGGTTAGGGTTAGGTTTAGGGTTAGGGAGAGGGTAAGGGTTAGGGTAAGGTTTAGGGTTAGGCTTAGGGTTAGGGTAAGGCTTCGGGTTAGTGTTATGGTTAGGGTAAGAGTTAGGGTTAGGTTTAGGGTTAGCAGTAAGGTTAGGGTTAGGGTTAGGGTAAGGTAAGGGTTAGGGTTGGAGGTAAGGTAAGGATTAGGGTTAGGGTTAGGGTTAGGTTTAGGGTTAGGGAAAGGGTAAGGGTTAGGGTAAGGTTTAGGATTAGGGTTAGGGTTAGGGTAAGGGTTAGGGTTAGGGTTAGGATTAGGGTAAGAGTTAGGGTTAGGGTTAGGGTTAGGGTTAGGGTTAGGGTTAGGGATAGGTTTAGGGTTAGGTTTAGGGATAGGTTTAGGGTTAGGGTTAGGGTAAGGGTAAGGGTTAGGGTTAGGGTTAGGGTGATGTTTAGATTTAGGGTTAGGGTCAGGGTAAGGGTTAGGGTTAGGGATAGTGTAAGGGTAAGGGTTAGGGTTAGGGTATGGTTAGGGTTAAGGTTAGGGTTAGTGTTAGGGTTAGGGTTAGGGTAAGGGTAAGGGTTAGGGTTAGCGTTAGGGTTAGGGAAAGGATAAAGATTAGGGTAAGGGTTAGGCTTAGGGTTAGGTTTAGCCTAAGGGTTAGGGTTAGGGTTAGGTTTAGGGTAAGGGTTAGGGTTAGGTTTAGGTTTAGCATTAATGTTAGGGTTAGGGTTAGGGTAAGATTAAGGGTTCGGGTTGGGGTTAGGTTTAGGGTTAGGGTAAGTCTAAGTATTAGGGTTAGGGTTAGGGTTAGGGTTAGGGTAAGGGTTAGGGTTAGGGTTAAAATTAAGGTTAGGTTGAGGTTAGCATTAGGGTTAGCGTTAGGGTTATGGTTAGGGTAAGGGAAAGGGTTAGGGTTAGGATTAGGGTTAGGGGTTAGGGTTAGGGTTAGGGTAAGGGTAAGGGTAAGGTTTCGGTTTAGGGTTAGGTTTAGGTGTTATGGTTAGGGTTAGTGTAAGGCTTAGGGTTAGGGAAAGTGTTACGGTTAGGGTTAGGGTAAGGGTAAGTTTTAGGGTTAGGGTTAGTGTAAGGGTAAGGGTTAGGGTCAGGGTTAGGGTTGGGTTTAGGGTAAGGGTTAGGGTAAGGGTAAGGGTTAGTGTTAGGCTTTGGCTTAGGGTTAGGGTTAAGGTTAGGGTTAGGTTTAGGGTTAGGGTTAGGGAAAGGGTAAGGATTAGTGTTAGGGTTAGGGTTAGGGTAAGGATTAGGGTTAGGGTTTGGGTAAGGTTTAGGATTAGGGTTAGGGTTAGGGTTAGCATTAAGGTTAGGGTTAGGGTTAGGGTTAGGGTAAGGGTTAGGGTTATTGTTAGGGTGTGGGTTCGGTTTGGGGTTAAGGGTTAGGGTTAGGGTTAGGGATAGGTTTAGGGTTAGGGTTAGGGTAAGGGTAAGGGTTAGGGTTAGGGTTAGGGTTAGGTTTAGGGTAAGTGTAAGGGTTAGGGTTAGGGTTAGGGTTAGGTTTAACGTTAGTGATAGTGTTAGGGTTAGTGTTAGGTTAAGAGTAAGGGTTAGGGTTAGGGTTAGGGAAATGTTAAGGATTAGGGTAAGGGTTAGGGATAGGGTTAGGCTTAGTTTAAGGGTTAGGGTTAGGGTTAGGGTAAGGGTTAGGATTATGGTTACGGTTAGCATTAAGGCTAGGGTTAGGGTTAGGGTAAGGGTTAGGATTAGGGTTAGGGGTTAGGGTTAGGTTTATGGTAAGGGTAAGGGTAAGTTTTAGGTTTAGGTTTAGGTGTTAGGGTTAGGGTTAGTGTAAGGCTTAGGGCTAGGGTTATGGATAGGGTAAGGTTTAGTGTTATATTAGGGTTAGTGTTAAAATTAATGTTAGGGTTAGCGTTAGGGTTAGGGTTAGGGAAAGTGTTAGGGTTAGGGTAAGGGTAAGGGTAATGGTTTGGGTTAGGGTTAGGGTTAGGTTTAGGTTTAGGGTATGTGTTAGGGTTAGGGTTAGGGTTAGGGGTAGGGTAAGGGTAAGGATTCGGGTTAGGTTTAGGGTTAGGTTAGGGTTAGGGTAAGGGTAAGGGTTAGGATTAGGGTTAGGGTTAAAGTTAGGGTTAGGGTTAGGGTTAGTTTTAGGGTAAGGATTAGGTTTAGGGTTAGGGTAAGGGTTAGGGTTAGGGTTAGTGTTAGGGTTAGGGTAAGGGTAAGGGATAGG
>JANJXV010000414.1:775276-787776 GCA_024803745.1 Megascapheus bottae
AATGTAAGGCTTAGGGTTAGGGTTAGTGTTAGGATTAGGGTCAGGTTTAGGGGTAGGTTTAGGGTGAGGGTTAGCATTAAGTTTAGGGTTGTGGTTAGGGTAAGGGTATGGGTTAGGGTTCGTGTTAGGATTAAGTTTAGGCATTAGGGTTAGGGTTAGGTTTAGGATTGGGGTTAGTGTAAGGGTAAGGGTTAGGATTACGGTTAGTGTTAGGTTTAGCGTCATGGTTATGGTAAGGGTTAGGGTTAGGGTAAGTGTAAGGGTTATGGTTAGGTTTAGGTTTAGTGTTAGGGTAGGGTAAGGGTTAGGGTCACGGGTGAGGGTTGGGGTTAGGGTTAAGGTTAGTGTTAGTGTTCGGGTTAGGGTTAGGGTTTGGGTTAGGGTATGGGTAAGGGTTAGGGGTTAGGGATTAGGGTTAAGTGTAGGGTTAGTGTTAGGGTTAGGGTTAGGGTAAGGGTAAGGGTTAGGGTTAGCGTTAGGGTTAGGGAAAGTTTAAGATTAGGGTAAGGGTTAGGGTTAGGCTCAGGGTTAGCTTTAGGGTTAAGGTTAGGGTTAGGTTTAGGTTTAGGGTTAGGGTTAGGGGTTAGGGAAAGAGTAATGGTTTTGGGTTAGTATTAGTGTTAGGGTTAGGGTTAGGTTTAGGGTAAGGATTAGTGTTAGGGTTAGGGAAGGGTTAGGGTTAGGTTTAGGGTTAGGGTTAGGGTTAGGGTAAGGGTTAGGGTTAGGGTTAGGGTTAGGGTTAGGGGTTAGGGTTAGGTAGAGTTATGGTAAGGGTTAGGTTTAGGGTTAGGGTTAGGGTAAGTGTTAGGGTTAGGTTTAGGGTTAGGGTTAGCATTAAAGTTAGGGTTAGGGTAAGGGTAAGGATTAGGCTTAGGGTTAGGGTTAGGGTAAGGGTTGGGTTATGGTTAGGATTAAGGTTAGGGTGAGGTTAGCATTAGGGTTACCGTTAGGGTTATGGTTAGGGTAAGGGAAAGGGTTAGGGTTAGGATTGGGGTTAGGGGTTAGGGTTAGGGTTAGGGTAAGGGTAAGGGTAAGGTTTAGGTTTAGGGTTAGGTTAGGTGTTATGGGTAGGGGTAGTGTAAGGCTTAGGGTTAGGGAAAGGGTTAGGGTTAGGGTTAGGGTAAGGGTAAGTTTTAGGGTTAGGGTTAGGGTTAGGTTTAGGGTTAGGGTTAGGTTAACAGTAAGTGTTAGGATTAGGGTTAGGATTAGGTTTAGGGTTACGGTTAGGATAAGGGTAAGGATTAGGGTAAGGGTAAGGGTTAAGGTTAGGGTTAGCATTATGGTTAGGGTTAGGATTAGGGTTGGGTTTAGGGTTAGGGTTAGGGTAAGGGTAAGGGTTAGTGTTAGGCTTTGGCTTAGGGTTAGGGTTAGGGTTAAGGTTAGGGTTAGGTTTAGGGTTAGGGTTAGGGTAAGGGTAAGGGTTAGGATTAGGGTGAGGTTTAGGTTTAGGGTTGGGGTTAAGGTTAGGGTTAGGGTTAGGGTAAGGGTAAGGGTTAGGGTTAGGGTTAGGGTTAGGGTTAGGGTTAGGTTTATTGTAAGGGTAAGTGTTAGGGTTAGGGTTAGGGTTAGGGTAAGGGTAAGGGTTAGGGTTAGGGTTAGGGTTAGGGTTAGGATTAGGGTTAGGGGTTAGGGTTAGGGTTATGGTAAGGGTAAGGGTAAGGTTTAGGGTTAGGGTTAGGTGTTAGGGTTAGGGTTAGTGTAAGGCTTAGGGTTAGGGTTAGGGTTAGGGTAAGGTTTAGGGTTAGGGTTATGATTAGGGTTAAAATTAAAGTTAGGGGTAGGCTTAGGGAAAGTGTTAGGGTTAGGGTTAGGGTAAGGGTAAGGGTTAGGTTTAGGGTTAGGTTTAGGTTTAGTTTTGGGGTTAAGGTTATGGTTAGGTTAGGGTAAGGGTTAGGGTTAGGGTTAGGTTTAGGGTATGTGTTAGGGTTAGGGTTAGGGTTAGGGTAAGGGTAAGGATTCGGGTTAGGGTTAGGGTTAGGGTTAGGGTTAGGGTTAGGGTTAGGGTAGGGTAAGGGTAAGGGTTAGGTTTAGGGTTAGGTTAAAGTTAGGGTTAGGGTTAAGGTTAGGGTTAGGATTAGGGTAAGCATTAGGGTTAGGGTTAGGGTAAGTTTTAGGTTTAGTTTAGTGTTAGCGTTAGGGTAAGGGTAAGGGTTAGGGTTAGGTTAAGGATTAGGGTTAGGGTTAGGGCAATGGTTAGGGTTAGGGTTAGGGTTAGGGTTAGCATTAAGGTTAGGGTTATGGTTAGGGTAAGGGTAAAGGTTAGGGTTATTGTTAGGGTGAGGGTTAGTTTTGGGGGTTAGGGTTAGGTTTAGGATTAGGGATAGGTTTATGGTTAGGGTTAGGGTAAGGGTAAGGGTTAGGGTTAAGGTGATGTTTACATTTAGGGTTAGGGTAAGGGTATGTGTTAGGGTTAGGGATAGGGTAAGGGTAAGGGTTAGGGTTAGGGTTAGGGTTAAGTTTAGGGATAGGGTTAGGGTTAGGGTAATGGTAAGGGTTAGGGTTAGCGTTAGGGTTAGGGAAAGGTTAAGGATTAGGGTAAGGGTTAGGCTTAAGGTTAGGGTTAGCCTAAGGGTTAGGGTTAGGGTTAGGGTTAGGGTAAGGGTTAGGGTTAGGGTTAGGGTTAGGGGTTAGGGTTAGAGTTATGGTAAGGGTTAGGTTTAGGTTTAGGGTTAGGGTAAGAGTAAGGGTTAGGGTTATTTTTAGGGTGAGGGTTAGGTTTGGGGGTTAGGGTTAGGGTTAGGGATAGGTTTAGGGTTAGGGTTAAGGTAAGGGTCAGGTTTAGGGTTAGGGTTAGGGTTAGGTTTAGGTTTAGGGTTAGGGTTAGGTTTAATGTTAGGGTAAGTGTAAGGGTTAGGGTTACGGTAAGGGTAAGGATTAGGTTTAGGGTTAGTTTAAGTTTTAGGGTTAGGGTTAGGGTTAGCATTAAGGTTAGGGTTAGGGTTAGGTTAAGGGTAAGGGTTAGGGTTATTGTTAGGGTGAGGGTTAGTTTTGGGGGTTAGGGTTAGGTTAGGGATAGGTTTAGGGTTAGGGTTAAGGTACTGGTCAGGTTTAGGGTTAGGGTTAGGGTTAGGTTTAGGGTTAGGGTTAGGGTAAGGGTAAGTGTTAGGGTTAGGGTTAGGGTTAGGTTTAGGTTTAGGGTAAGGATAAGGTTTAGGGTTAGGGTTAGGGTTAAGGTTAGGGTTAGGGTTATGGTTAGGGTTAGGATTAGGGTTAGGGTTAGGTTTAGGTTTAGGTTTAGGGTAAGTGTAAGGGTTAGGGTTAGGCTTAGGCTTAGGGTTAGGGTTAAGGTTAGGGTTAGGTTTAGGGTTAGGGTTAGGGTTATTGTTAGCATTAAGTTTAGGGTTATGTTTAGGGTAAGGGTAAGGGTTAGGGTTAGTGTTAGGGTTAGGGTTAGGGGTTAGTGTTAGGGTTAGGGGTTAGGGTTAGGGTTAGTGTTAGGGTTAGGGTTAGCATTAAGTTTAGGGTTAGGGTTAGGGTAAGGGTAAGGGTAAGTGTTAGGGTTAGTGTTTGGGTTAGGGTTAGGCGTTAGGGTTAGGGTTAGCATTAAGTTTAGGGTTAGGGTTAGGGTAAGAGTAAGGGTTAGGGTTAGGGTTAGGGTAAGGATTAGGCTTAGGGTTAGGGTTAGGGTAAGGGTTAGGGTTAGGGTTAGGGTTAGGATTAAGGTTAGGGTTAGGTTAGCATTAGGGTTAGCGTTAGGGTTATGGTTAGTGTAAGGGAAAGGGTTAGGGTTAGGATTAGGGTTAGGGTTTAGGGTTAGGGTAAGTGTAAGGGTAAGGTTTAGGTTTAGGCTTAGGTTTAGGTGTTATGGTTAGGGTTAGTGTAAGGCTCAGGTTTAGGGAAAGGGTTAGGGTTAGGGTTAGTGTAAGGGAAAGGTTTAGGGTTAGGGTTAGGGTTAGGTTTAGGGTTAGGGTTAGGGTAACAGTAAGTGTTAGGATTAGGGTTAGGGTTAGGTTTAGGGTTACGGTTAGGATAAGGGTAAGGGTTACGGTTAGGGTAAGGGTTAAGGTTAGGGTTAGCATTATGGTTAGGGTTAGGATTAGGGTACGGGTAAGGGTTAGGGTTAGGGTTAGGGTTAGGGTTAGGGTTAAGTTTAGGGTTAGGTTTAGGGTTAGGGTTAAGGTAAGGGTCAGGTTTAGGGTTAGGGTTAAGATTAGGGTTAGGTTTAGGTTTAGGGTTAGGGTTAAGGTAAGGGTAAGGGTTAGGGTTAGGCTTAGGCTTAGGGTTAGGGTTAAGGTTAGGGTTAGGCTTAGGGTTAGGGTTAGGGAAACGGTAAGTTTAGGGTTAGAGTAAGTGTTAGGCTTAGTTTAAGGGTTAGGGTTAGGGTTAGGGTAAGGGTTAGGATTATGGTTACGGTTAGCATTAAGGTTAGGGTTAGGGTTAGGGTAAGGGTTAGGATTAGGGTTAGGGGTTAGGGTTAGGTTTATGGTAAGGGTAAGGGTAAGGTTTACGTTTAGGTTTAGGTGTTAGGGTTAGGGTTAGTGTAAGGCTTAGGGCTAGGGTTAGGGATAGGGTAAGGTTTAGTGTTATGTTAGGGTTATGGTTAAAATTAATGTTAGGGTTAGGGTTAGGGTTAGGGTTAGGGAAAGTGTTAGGGTTAGGGTTAGGGTAAGGGTAATGGTTAGGGTTAGGGTTAGGGTTAGGTTTAGGTTTAGGTTCTGGGTTAAGGTTAGGGTTAGGCTAAGGGTTAGGGTTAGGTTTAGGTTTAGGGTATGTGTTAGGGTTAGGGTTAGGGTTAGGGTTAGGGTAAGGGTAAGGATTCGGGTTAGGGTTAGGGTTAGGTTAGGGTTAGGGTAAGGGTAAGGGTTAGGTTTAGGGTTAGGGTTAAAGTTAGGGTTAGGGTTAGGGTTAGGATTAGGGTAAGGATTAGGGTTAGGGTTAGGGTAAGGGTTAGGTTTAGGGTTAGTGTTAGGGTTAGGGTAAGGGTAAGGGATAGGTTTAGGGTTAGGGTTAGGGTTAGGGTAAGGATTAGGGTTAGGGTTAGGGTAAGGGTTAGGGTTAGGGTTAGGGTTAGGATTAAGTTTAGGGTTAGGGTTAGGGTAAGGGTAAAGGTTAGGGTTATTGTTAGGGTGAGGGTTAGGTTTGGGGGTAAGGGTTAGGGTTAGGGTTAGGGATAGGTTTAGGGTTAGGGTTAGGGTAAGGGTAAGGGTTAGGGTTAGGGTTAGGGTGATGTTTAGATTTAGGGTTAGGGTAAGGGTAAGTGTTAGGGTTAGGGATAGTGTAAGGGTTAGGGTTATTGTTAGGGTGAGGGTTAGGGTAGGGTTAGGGTTAAGGTTAGGGTTAGTGTTAGGGTTAGGGTTAGGGTTAGGGTAAGGGTAAGGTTTAGGGTTATCGTTAGGCTTAGGGAAAGGTTAAGGATTAGGGTAAGGGATAGGCTTAGGGTTAGGGTTAGCCTAAGGGTTAGGGTTAGGGTTAGGGTTAGGGTAAGGGTTAGGGTTAGGTTTAGGGTTAGCATTAAGGTTAGGGTTAGGGTTAGGGTAAGATTAAGGGTTAGGGTTAGGGTTAGGGTTAGGGTTAGGGTTAGGGTTAGGGTAAGTGTAAGTATTAGGGTTAGGATTAGGGTTAGGTTTAAGGTTAGGGTTCGGGTTAGGCTTAGGGTAAGGGTAAGGTTTAGGGTTAGGGTTCGGTTTAGGGTTAGGGAAAGGGTAAGGGTTAGGGTAAGTTTGAGGGTGAGGGTTAAGTTTAATGTAAGGCTTAGGGTTAGGGTTAACATTAAGTTTAGGGTTAGGGTTGGGGTAAGGGTAAGTGTTAGGTTTAGGGTTAGGGTAAGTATTAGGCATAGGGTTAGGTTTAGGCTAAGGGTTAGGGTTATGGTTAGGGTTAGCATTAAGGTTAGGGTTAGGTTAAGGTTAGGGTTACGGTAAGGGTAAGGGTTAGGGTTACGATTTGGGTTAGGGGTTAGGGTTAGGTTTAGGGTAAGGCTTAGGTTTAGAGTTAGGGTAAGGGTTAGGGTTAGGGTTACGGTTATGGTTAGCATTATGGTTAGTGTTAGGGTTAGAGTTAGGGTTAGGGCAAGGGTTAGGTTTAGGGTTAGGGTAAGGGTAAGGGTTAGGGTTAGGCTTAGGCTTATGGTTAGGATTAAGGTTAGGGTTAGGGTTAGGGTTTGGTTTAGGGTTAGGGTTAGGGTTAGGGAAAGGGTACAGGTTAGGGTTAGGGTTAGGGTAAGGGTTAAGGTTAGGGTTAGGGTAAGGATTAGTTTTGAGGGTTAGGGTTAGGGTTAGGCTTAGGGTTAGGGATAGGTTTAGGTTTTGGGTTAATGTAAGGATAAGGTTAGGGTTAGGGTTAGGGTTAGGTTTAGGGTTAGGGTTACGGTAAAGGTAAGTGTTAGGGTTAGACTGAAGGTTAGGGTTAGGGTTAGGGTTCGGGAAAGTGTAAGGGTTAGGGTAGGTTTTGGGTTAATGTAAGGGTAAGGTTAGGGTTAGGGTTAGGGTTAAATTTAGAGTTAGGGTTAGGGTTAGGGTTAGGGTAAGGGTTAGGCTGAAGGTTAGGGTTAGGGTTAGGGTTCGGGAAAGTTTAAGGGTTAGGGTAAGGTTTAGGGTTAGGGTTAGGGTTAGGGTAAGGCTTAGGGTTATTGTTAGGGTTAGGGTTTCGTACGGGTTAGGGTTAGGGTTAGGGTTAGCATTAAGGTTAGGGTTAGGGTTAGTGTTATGGTAAGGGTAAGGGTTAGGGTTAGGGTTGGGGTTAGAGTAAGGGATAGGTTTAGGGTTAGGGTTAGGGTTAGCATTAAGTTTAGGGTTAGGGTTAGGGTAAGGGTAAGGGTTATTGTTAGGGTTAGGGTTTAGGGTTAGGGTTGGGTTTAGGTTTAGGGTAAGATTTAGGGTTAGGGTTAGGGTTAGGGTAAGGGTAAGGGTTAGGGTTAGGTTTAGGTTTAGGTTTAGGGTTGGGGTTAAGGTTAGGGTTAGTGTTAGGGTTACGATTAGGGTTAGGGTTAGGGTTAGGTTTAGGCTTAGGGTTAGGATTAACATTAAGTTTAGGGTTAGGGTTAGGGTAAGGGTAAGGGTTAGGCTTAGGGTTAGGGCAAGGATTAGGCTTAGGGTTAGGGTTAGGGTAAGGGTTACGGTTAGGGTTAGGGTTAGCATTAAGTTTAGGGTTAGATTAGGGTTAGGGTTAGGGTTAGGGTTAGGGTAAGGGTAAGTTTTAGGGTTATGATTAGGGTTAAGGTTAGGGTTAGGGTTAGGGTAAGGGTAAGGGTTAGGGTTAGGCTTTGGATTAGGTTTAGGGTTAAGGTTAGGGTTAGGGTAAGGATTATTGTTAGGGTTAGGGTAAGGGTTAGTGTTAGGTTTAGGGTTATGGTTAGGGTAAGTGTAAGGGTTATGTTTAGGGTTAGGGTTAGGTTTACCACTAAGTTTAGGGTTAGTGTTAGGGTTAGGGTTAGGGGTTAGGGTTAGGGTTAGGGTTACGGTAAGGGTTAGGGTTAGGGTTAGGATTAGGGTTAGGGTAAGGGTAAGGGTTAGGGTTAGGGTTAGGTTTAGGTTTAGGGTTGGGGTTAAGGTTAGGGTTAGTGTTAGGGTAAGGGTAAGGTTTAGGGTTAGGGTTAGGGTTAGGGTAAGTGTTATGGTTAGGGTTAGGTTTAGGGTTAGGTTTAGGGTAAGGGTAAGGTTTAGGGTTAGGGTTAGGGTTAGGTTCAGGGTTAGGGTTATGGTAAGTGAAGGGTTAGGGTTAGGGTTAGGGTTAGGGTTGGGGTTAAAGTAAGGGTAAGGGTAAGTGTTAGGGTTAGGGTTAGGGTTAGGGTTAAGGTTAGGTTTAGGGTTAGGGTTAGGGTAAGGGTAAGGGTAAGGGTTAGGGTTAGGGTTAGGTTTAGGTTTAGGGAAAGGGTAAGGGTTAGGATAAGTTTTAGGATAAGGTTTAGGGTTAGGGTAAGGCTTAGGGTTAGAGTTAGAGTTAGGGTAAGGGGTAGGGTTAGGGTTAATGTTAGCATTAAGGTTAGGGTTAGGGTTAGGGTAAGGGTAAGGGTTAGGGTTCGTGTTAGGGTAAGGATTAGGTTTAGGGTTAGGGTTAGAGTAAGGTTTAGGGTTAGGGTTAGGTTAGGGTTAGCATTAAGTTTAGGGTTCGGTTTAGGGTAAGTGTAAGGGTTAGGGATATTGTTAGGGTTAGGGTTAGGGGTTAGGGTTAGGGTTAGGGGTAGGGTTAGGTTTAGGGAAAGGGTTAGTTTAAGGGTAAGGGATAGGATTAGGTTTCGGGTTAGGTTTAGCGTTATGGTTAGGGTAAGGGTTAGGGTTAGGGTAGAGTAAGGGTTAGGGTAGGGTTAAGGTTAGGGTAAGTGTCAGGGTTAGGGTTAGGTTAGGGTAAGTGTAAGTGTTAGGGTTAGGGTTAGGGTTAGGTTTAGCCTTAGGGTTAGGATTAGGGTTAGGGTAAGGGCAAGTGTTAGGGTTAGGGTTAGAGTTAGGGTTAGGATAAGGTTAAGTGTTAGGTTTAGGGTTAGGGTTAGGGTTAGTGGTTAGGGTTAGGGTTAGTGGTAAGGGTTAGGGTTAGTGGTTAGGGTTAGGGATAGAGTTAGGGTTAGTGTTAGGGTTAGGTTTAGGGTTAGGGTTAGGGTAAGGGTAAGGGTTAGGGTTAGGGTGAGTGTTAGGGTTAGGGTTAAGGTTGTGGGTTAGTGTTAGGGATAGGGTTAGGGTAAGATTAAGGGTTAGCGTTTGGGTTAGGGTGAGGGTTAAGATTAGGTTTAGGGTTAGGGTAACGGTTAGTTTTATGATTAGGGTTGGGGTAAGGGTTTGGTTTAGGGTTAGGGTTAGGGTTAGAGTTAAGGTTAGTGTTAGAGTAAGGGTAAGGGTTAAGGTTAGCGTTAGGTTTAGGTTTAGGATTGGGGTTAAGTTTAGGGGTAGGGTTATTGTTAGGTTAAGGGTTAGGGGTAGGGTTAAGGTTAGGGTAAGTGTTAGGGTTAGGATTAGGGTAAGTGTGAGGGTTACAGGTAGTTTTAGGGTTAGGTTTAGGTTTAGGGTTAGGGTTAGGGTTAGCATAAAGGTTAGGGTTAGGGTTAGGGTAAGGGTAAGGGTAAGTGTTAGGGTTAGGGTTAGGGTTAGGGTTAGAGTTAAGGTTAGGGTTAGGGTTAGGGTTAGGGTTTGGTTAAGGGCAAGGGTTAGGGTTAGGGTTAGGTTTAGGGTTAGGGAAAGGGTAAGGGTTATGGTAAGGTTTAGGTTTAGGGTAAGTCTTAGGGTTAGGGTTAGGATTAGAGTAAGGGTTAGGGTTAGGGTTAGGTTTAGGGTTAGTGTTAGCATTAAGGCTAGGGTTAGGGTTAGGGTAAGGGTAAGGATTGGGGTTAGGGTTAGGGTAAGGTTTAGGTTTAGGGTTAGGGTTAGAGTAAGGGTTTGGGTTAGGGTTAGGGTTAGGGTTAGCATTAAGTTTAGGGTTAGGATTAGGGTAAGGGTAAGGGTTAGTGTTAGGGTTAGGGTTAGGGTTAGTGGTTAGGTATAGGGTTAGGGTTAGGGTTAGGTTTAGGGTTAGGGTTAGGGTTAGGGTTATGGTTAGGGTTAGCATTAAGGTTAGGGTTAGGGTTAGGGTAAGGCTAAGGGTTAGGGTTAGGGTTAGTGTTAGCTTTAGCATTATGGTTAGGGTTAGGTTTAGGGTTAGGGTAGGGTAAGGATTAGGGTTAGGGTTAGGGGAAGGATTAGGGTTAGGGTTAGGGTTAGGGTTAGCATTAAGGTTAGGGTCAGGGTTAGGGTAAGGGTAGGGTTTAGGGTTATTGTTAGGGTGAGGGTTAGGTTTGGGGTTTAGGGTTAGGGTTAGGGTTAGGGATAGGTTTAGGGTTAGGGTAAGGGTAAGGGTTAGAGTTAGGGTTAGAGTTAGGTGTAGGGTTAGCGTTAGGGTAAGGGTATGGGTTAGGTTTAGGGTTAGGGTAAGGGTTAGGTTTAGGGTTAGGGTTAGGGTTAAGGTTAGGCTTAGTGTTATGGTTAGTGTTAGGGTAAGGGTAAGTGTTAGGGTTAGGGTTAGGGAAAGGTTAAGGATTAGGGTAAGGGTTAGGATTAGGGTTAGGGTTAGCATAAGGGTTAGGGTTAGGGTTAGGGTAAGTGTTAGGGTTAGGGATACGGTTAGGGTTAGCATTTAGTTTATGGTTAGGTTAGCGTTAGGGTTACGGTTAGGGTTAGGGTAAGTGTAAGGTTAAGGGTAAGGATTAGGGTTAGGGTTAGGGTTATTGGTAGGGTTAGGGTTAGGGTTAGGTTTAGGGTTAGGGTTAGGGTAAGGCTACGGGTTAGGGTTATGGTTAGGTATAGGGTTAAGGTTAGGGTTAGGTTTAGGGTAAGGGTAAGGGTTAGTGTAAGGGTTAGGGTTAGGGTTAGGGTTAGCATTAAGGTTAGGGTTAGGTTAGCGTTATGGTTATGGTTAGGGTTAGGGTAAGGGTAAGGTTAAGGGTAAGTATTAGGGTTAGGGTTAGGGTTAGAGTAAGTGTTAGGGTAAGGTTTAGGTTTAGGTTTAGGTTTAGTTGATAGGGTTAGGTTTAGTGTAAGGCTTAGGTTTAGGGTTAGGGTTAGGGTAAGGGTTAGGGTTAGGGTTAGCATTAAGGTTAGGGTTAGGGTTAGGGTTACGGTTATGGTAGGGGTAAGGGTTAGGTTTAGGGTTAGGTTTAGGGTTAGGGAAAGGATAAGGGTTAGGGTAAGGTTTAGGGTTAGGCTTAGGGTTAGGGTAAGGCTTAGGGTTAGGGTTAGGTTTAGGGTAAGGGTTAGGGTTAGGGTTAGGGTTAGGGTAAAGGGTAGGCTTAGGTTTAGATTTAGGGTTAGGGTTAGGGTTAGGGTAAGGATTAGTGTTAGGGTTAGGGTAAGTGTTAGGGTTAGGTTTAGGCTTAGCATTAAGTTTAGGTTTAGGTTTAGGGTACGGGTAAGGGTTAGGGTTATTGTTAGGGTAACGGTTAGTTTTAGGGGTTAGGGTTAGGGTTAGGATTATGGATAGGTGGAGAGTCAGGCTTATTGTAAGGGTAAGGGTTAGGGTTAGGGTTAGGGTTAGGTTTAAGGTCAGGGTATGGGTAAGTGTTATGGTTAGGGTTAGGTTTAGGGTTAAGGTTAGGGTTAGTGTTAGGGTTAGGATTAGGGTAAGTGTGAGGGTTACAGGTAGTTTTAGGGTTAGGTTTAGGTTTAGGGTTAGGGTTAGGGTTAGCATAAAGGTTAGGGTTAGGGTTAGGGTAAGGGTAAGGGTAAGTGTTAGGGTTAGGGTTAGGGTTAGGGTTAGAGTTAAGGTTAGGGTTAGGGTTAGGGTTAGGGTTTGGTTAAGGGCAAGGGTTAGGGTTAGGGTTAGGTTTAGGGTTAGGGAAAGGGTAAGGGTTATGGTAAGGTTTAGGTTTAGGGTAAGTCTTAGGGTTAGGGTTAGGATTAGAGTAAGGGTTAGGGTTAGGGTTAGGTTTAGGGTTAGTGTTAGCATTAAGGCTAGGGTTAGGGTTAGGGTAAGGGTAAGGATTGGGGTTAGGGTTAGGGTAAGGTTTAGGTTTAGGGTTAGGGTTAGAGTAAGGGTTTGGGTTAGGGTTAGGGTTAGGGTTAGCATTAAGTTTAGGGTTAGGATTAGGGTAAGGGTAAGGGTTAGTGTTAGGGTTAGGGTTAGGGTTAGTGGTTAGGTATAGGGTTAGGGTTAGGGTTAGGTTTAGGGTTAGGGTTAGGGTTAGGGTTATGGTTAGGGTTAGCATTAAGGTTAGGGTTAGGGTTAGGGTAAGGCTAAGGGTTAGGGTTAGGGTTAGTGTTAGCTTTAGCATTATGGTTAGGGTTAGGTTTAGGGTTAGGGTAGGGTAAGGATTAGGGTTAGGGTTAGGGGAAGGATTAGGGTTAGGGTTAGGGTTAGGGTTAGCATTAAGGTTAGGGTCAGGGTTAGGGTAAGGGTAGGGTTTAGGGTTATTGTTAGGGTGAGGGTTAGGTTTGGGGTTTAGGGTTAGGGTTAGGGTTAGGGATAGGTTTAGGGTTAGGGTAAGGGTAAGGGTTAGAGTTAGGGTTAGAGTTAGGTGTAGGGTTAGCGTTAGGGTAAGGGTATGGGTTAGGTTTAGGGTTAGGGTAAGGGTTAGGTTTAGGGTTAGGGTTAGGGTTAAGGTTAGGCTTAGTGTTATGGTTAGTGTTAGGGTAAGGGTAAGTGTTAGGGTTAGGGTTAGGGAAAGGTTAAGGATTAGGGTAAGGGTTAGGATTAGGGTTAGGGTTAGCATAAGGGTTAGGGTTAGGGTTAGGGTAAGTGTTAGGGTTAGGGATACGGTTAGGGTTAGCATTTAGTTTATGGTTAGGTTAGCGTTAGGGTTACGGTTAGGGTTAGGGTAAGTGTAAGGTTAAGGGTAAGGATTAGGGTTAGGGTTAGGGTTATTGGTAGGGTTAGGGTTAGGGTTAGGTTTAGGGTTAGGGTTAGGGTAAGGCTACGGGTTAGGGTTATGGTTAGGTATAGGGTTAAGGTTAGGGTTAGGTTTAGGGTAAGGGTAAGGGTTAGTGTAAGGGTTAGGGTTAGGGTTAGGGTTAGCATTAAGGTTAGGGTTAGGTTAGCGTTATGGTTATGGTTAGGGTTAGGGTAAGGGTAAGGTTAAGGGTAAGTATTAGGGTTAGGGTTAGGGT
>JANJXV010000414.1:792776-805276 GCA_024803745.1 Megascapheus bottae
GGTTAGGGTTAGGGTTAGCGGTAGGTTTAGGGTTAGGGTTAGGGTAAGTGTAAGGGTTAGGGTTAGGGTTAGGTTTAGGGTTAGCGTTAGGGTAACGGAAAGTGTTAGGATTAGGGTTAGGGTTAGGTTTAGCGTTATGGTTAGGGTAAGGGGTAGGGTTAGCGTTAGGATGAGGGTTAGGGTAGGGTTAAGGTTAGGTTTAGTGTTAGGGTTATGGTTAGGGTTAGCGTTAGGGTGAGGGTAAGGGTTAGGGTTAGGGTTAGTGTTAGGGTTAGGGTAAGGATTAGGGTTAGGTTTAGGGTAATGTTTAGGGTTAGGGTTAGGGTTAGCATTAAGGTTAGGTTTAGGGTTAGGTTAATGGTAAGGGTTAGGGTTATTGTTAGGGTGAGGGTTAGGTTTGGGGGTTATGGTTAGGGTTAGGGTTAGGGATAGGTTTAGAGTTAGGGTTAGGGTAAGGGTAAGGGTTAGGGTTAGGGTTAGAGTTAGGTTTAGGGTTAGAGTTAGGGTTAGGGTTAGGGTTAGGGTAAGGTTAAGGGTTAGGGTTAGGGTTAGGGTTAGGGTAAAGATTAGGGTTAGTGTTAGGGTTATGGTTAGGTTTATGGTTAGGGTTAGGGTAAGGTTAGGTTTAGGGTTAGGGGTAGGGTTAGGGTTAGGGTTAAGGTTAGGGTTAGTGTTAGGGTTAGGGTTAGGGTAAGGGTAAGGATTAGGGTTAGGGTTAGGGTTAGGGATAGTGTAAGGGTTAGGGTTAGGGTAAGGTTTAGGGTTAGGGTTAGGGGTAGCATTAAGTTTAGGGTTAGTGTTAGGGTAAGGTTAAGGGTTAGGGTTAGGGTTAGGGTTAGCATTAAGGTTAGTGTTAGGTTACCGTTAGGGTTAGGGTTAGGGTTAGTGTAAGGGATAGGTATATGGTTAGGGTAAGGATTAGGCTTTGGGTTAGGGTTAGGGTAAGGGTTAGGGTTAGGGTTAGGGTTAGCATTAAGTTTAGGTTTAGGTTAGCATTAGGGTTATGGTTAGGGTTAGGGTAAGGGTCAGGGTTAGGGTAAGGATTAGGGTTAAGTGTTAGGGTTAGGTTAGGATAAGGATAAGGGTAAGGTTTAGGTTTAGGTTTAGGGTTAGATGTTAGGGTTAGGGTTAGTGTATGGCTTAGGGTTATGGTTAGGGTTAGGGTAAGGTTTAGGGTTAGGGTTAGCATTAAGGTTAGGGTTAGGGTTAGGGTTAGGGAAAGGGTTAGGTTTAGGGTTAGGGTAAGGGTAAGGGTTAGGGTTAGGGTTAGGTTTAGGTTTAGGGTTGGGGTTAAGGTTATGGTTAGTGTTAGGGTAAGGGTAAGGGTTAGGGTTAGGGTTAGGGCTAGGATAAGTGTTAGGGTTAGGGTTAGGGTAAGGTTAGGGTAAGGGTAAGGATTCGGTTTAGGGTTAGCGTTAGGGTTAGGTTTAGGGTTAGGGTTAGGTTTAGGTTTAGGTTTAGGTTTAGGGTTAGGGTTAGGGTAAGGTAAGGGTTAGGGTTAGGCTCAGGGTTAGCTTTAGGGTTAAGGTTAGGGTTAGGTTTAGGTTTAGGGTTAGGGTTAGGGTTAGGGAAAGAGTAATGGTTTTGGGTTAGTATTAGTGTTAGGGTTAGGGTTAGGTTTAGGGTAAGGATTAGTGTTAGGGTTAGGGAAGGGTTAGGGTTAGGTTTAGGGTTAGGGTTAGGGTTAGGGTAAGGGTTAGGGTTAGGGTTAGGGTTAGGGTTAGGGGTTAGGGTTAGAGTTATGGTAAGGGTTAGGTTTAGGGTTAGGGTTAGGGTAAGTGTTAGGGTTAGGTTTAGGGTTAGGGTTAGCATTAAAGTTAGGGTTAGGGTAAGGGTAAGGATTAGGCTTAGGGTTAGGGTTAGGGTAAGGGTTGGGTTATGGTTAGGATTAAGGTTAGGGTGAGGTTAGCATTAGGGTTACCGTTAGGGTTATGGTTAGGGTAAGGGAAAGGGTTAGGGTTAGGATTGGGGTTAGGGGTTAGGGTTAGGGTTAGGGTAAGGGTAAGGGTAAGGTTTAGGTTTAGGGTTAGGTTAGGTGTTATGGGTAGGGGTAGTGTAAGGCTTAGGGTTAGGGAAAGGGTTAGGGTTAGGGTTAGGGTAAGGGTAAGTTTTAGGGTTAGGGTTAGGGTTAGGTTTAGGGTTAGGGTTAGGTTAACAGTAAGTGTTAGGATTAGGGTTAGGATTAGGTTTAGGGTTACGGTTAGGATAAGGGTAAGGATTAGGGTAAGGGTAAGGGTTAAGGTTAGGGTTAGCATTATGGTTAGGGTTAGGATTAGGGTTGGGTTTAGGGTTAGGGTTAGGGTAAGGGTAAGGGTTAGTGTTAGGCTTTGGCTTAGGGTTAGGGTTAGGGTTAAGGTTAGGGTTAGGTTTAGGGTTAGGGTTAGGGTAAGGGTAAGGGTTAGGATTAGGGTGAGGTTTAGGTTTAGGGTTGGGGTTAAGGTTAGGGTTAGGGTTAGGGTAAGGGTAAGGGTTAGGGTTAGGGTTAGGGTTAGGGTTAGGTTTATTGTAAGGGTAAGTGTTAGGGTTAGGGTTAGGGTTAGGGTAAGGGTAAGGGTTAGGGTTAGGGTTAGGGTTAGGGTTAGGATTAGGGTTAGGGGTTAGGGTTAGGGTTATGGTAAGGGTAAGGGTAAGGTTTAGGGTTAGGGTTAGGTGTTAGGGTTAGGGTTAGTGTAAGGCTTAGGCTTAGGGTTAGGGTTAGGGTAAGGTTTAGGGTTAGGGTTATGATTAGGGTTAAAATTAAAGTTAGGGGTAGGCTTAGGGAAAGTGTTAGGGTTAGGGTTAGGGTAAGGGTAAGGGTTAGGTTTAGGGTTAGGTTTAGGTTTAGTTTTGGGGTTAAGGTTATGGTTAGGTTAGGGTAAGGGTTAGGGTTAGGGTTAGGTTTAGGGTATGTGTTAGGGTTAGGGTTAGGGTTAGGGTAAGGGTAAGGATTCGGGTTAGGGTTAGGGTTAGGGTTAGGGTTAGGGTTAGGGTAGGGTAAGGGTAAGGGTTAGGTTTAGGGTTAGGTTAAAGTTAGGGTTAGGGTTAAGGTTAGGGTTAGGATTAGGGTAAGCATTAGGGTTAGGGTTAGGGTAAGTTTTAGGTTTAGTTTAGTGTTAGCGTTAGGGTAAGGGTAAGGGTTAGGGTTAGGTTAAGGATTAGGGTTAGGGTTAGGGCAATGGTTAGGGTTAGGGTTAGGGTTAGGGTTAGCATTAAGGTTAGGGTTATGGTTAGGGTAAGGGTAAAGGTTAGGGTTATTGTTAGGGTGAGGGTTAGTTTTGGGGGTTAGGGTTAGGTTTAGGATTAGGGATAGGTTTATGGTTAGGGTTATGGTAAGGGTAAGGGTTAGGGTTAAGGTGATGTTTACATTTAGGGTTAGGGTAAGGGTATGTGTTAGGGTTAGGGATAGGGTAAGGGTAAGGGTTAGGGTTAGGGTTAGGGTTAAGTTTAGGGATAGGGTTAGGGTTAGGGTAATGGTAAGGGTTAGGGTTAGCGTTAGGGTTAGGGAAAGGTTAAGGATTAGGGTAAGGGTTAGGCTTAAGGTTAGGGTTAGCCTAAGGGTTAGGGTTAGGGTTAGGGTTAGGGTAAGGGTTAGGGTTAGGGTTAGGGTTAGGGTTAGGGTTAGAGTTATGGTAAGGGTTAGGTTTAGGTTTAGGGTTAGGGTAAGAGTAAGGGTTAGGGTTATTTTTAGGGTGAGGGTTAGGTTTGGGGGTTAGGGTTAGGGTTAGGGATAGGTTTAGGGTTAGGGTTAAGGTAAGGGTCAGGTTTAGGGTTAGGGTTAGGGTTAGGTTTAGGTTTAGGGTTAGGGTTAGGTTTAATGTTAGGGTAAGTGTAAGGGTTAGGGTTACGGTAAGGGTAAGGATTAGGTTTAGGGTTAGTTTAAGTTTTAGGGTTAGGGTTAGGGTTAGCATTAAGGTTAGGGTTAGGGTTAGGTTAAGGGTAAGGGTTAGGGTTATTGTTAGGGTGAGGGTTAGTTTTGGGGGTTAGGGTTAGGTTAGGGATAGGTTTAGGGTTAGGGTTAAGGTACTGGTCAGGTTTAGGGTTAGGGTTAGGGTTAGGTTTAGGGTTAGGGTTAGGGTAAGGGTAAGTGTTAGGGTTAGGGTTAGGGTTAGGTTTAGGTTTAGGGTAAGGATAAGGTTTAGGGTTAGGGTTAGGGTTAAGGTTAGGGTTAGGGTTATGGTTAGGGTTAGGATTAGGGTTAGGGTTAGGTTTAGGTTTAGGTTTAGGGTAAGTGTAAGGGTTAGGGTTAGGCTTAGGCTTAGGGTTAGGGTTAAGGTTAGGGTTAGGTTTAGGGTTAGGGTTAGGGTTATTGTTAGCATTAAGTTTAGGGTTATGTTTAGGGTAAGGGTAAGGGTTAGGGTTAGTGTTAGGGTTAGGGTTAGGGGTTAGTGTTAGGGTTAGGGGTTAGGGTTAGGGTTAGTGTTAGGGTTAGGGTTAGCATTAAGTTTAGGGTTAGGGTTAGGGTAAGGGTAAGGGTAAGTGTTAGGGTTAGTGTTTGGGTTAGGGTTAGGCGTTAGGGTTAGGGTTAGCATTAAGTTTAGGGTTAGGGTTAGGGTAAGAGTAAGGGTTAGGGTTAGGGTTAGGGTAAGGATTAGGCTTAGGGTTAGGGTTAGGGTAAGGGTTAGGGTTAGGGTTAGGGTTAGGATTAAGGTTAGGGTTAGGTTAGCATTAGGGTTAGCGTTAGGGTTATGGTTAGTGTAAGGGAAAGGGTTAGGGTTAGGATTAGGGTTAGGGTTTAGGGTTAGGGTAAGTGTAAGGGTAAGGTTTAGGTTTAGGCTTAGGTTTAGGTGTTATGGTTAGGGTTAGTGTAAGGCTCAGGTTTAGGGAAAGGGTTAGGGTTAGGGTTAGTGTAAGGGAAAGGTTTAGGGTTAGGGTTAGGGTTAGGTTTAGGGTTAGGGTTAGGGTAACAGTAAGTGTTAGGATTAGGGTTAGGGTTAGGTTTAGGGTTACGGTTAGGATAAGGGTAAGGGTTACGGTTAGGGTAAGGGTTAAGGTTAGGGTTAGCATTATGGTTAGGGTTAGGATTAGGGTACGGGTAAGGGTTAGGGTTAGGGTTAGGGTTAGGGTTAGGGTTAAGTTTAGGGTTAGGTTTAGGGTTAGGGTTAAGGTAAGGGTCAGGTTTAGGGTTAGGGTTAAGATTAGGGTTAGGTTTAGGTTTAGGGTTAGGGTTAAGGTAAGGGTAAGGGTTAGGGTTAGGCTTAGGCTTAGGGTTAGGGTTAAGGTTAGGGTTAGGCTTAGGGTTAGGGTTAGGGAAACGGTAAGTTTAGGGTTAGAGTAAGTGTTAGGCTTAGTTTAAGGGTTAGGGTTAGGGTTAGGGTAAGGGTTAGGATTATGGTTACGGTTAGCATTAAGGTTAGGGTTAGGGTTAGGGTAAGGGTTAGGATTAGGGTTAGGGGTTAGGGTTAGGTTTATGGTAAGGGTAAGGGTAAGGTTTACGTTTAGGTTTAGGTGTTAGGGTTAGGGTTAGTGTAAGGCTTAGGGCTAGGGTTAGGGATAGGGTAAGGTTTAGTGTTATGTTAGGGTTATGGTTAAAATTAATGTTAGGGTTAGGGTTAGGGTTAGGGTTAGGGAAAGTGTTAGGGTTAGGGTTAGGGTAAGGGTAATGGTTAGGGTTAGGGTTAGGGTTAGGTTTAGGTTTAGGTTCTGGGTTAAGGTTAGGGTTAGGCTAAGGGTTAGGGTTAGGTTTAGGTTTAGGGTATGTGTTAGGGTTAGGGTTAGGGTTAGGGTTAGGGTAAGGGTAAGGATTCGGGTTAGGGTTAGGGTTAGGTTAGGGTTAGGGTAAGGGTAAGGGTTAGGTTTAGGGTTAGGGTTAAAGTTAGGGTTAGGGTTAGGGTTAGGATTAGGGTAAGGATTAGGGTTAGGGTTAGGGTAAGGGTTAGGTTTAGGGTTAGTGTTAGGGTTAGGGTAAGGGTAAGGGATAGGTTTAGGGTTAGGGTTAGGGTTAGGGTAAGGATTAGGGTTAGGGTTAGGGTAAGGGTTAGGGTTAGGGTTAGGGTTAGGATTAAGTTTAGGGTTAGGGTTAGGGTAAGGGTAAAGGTTAGGGTTATTGTTAGGGTGAGGGTTAGGTTTGGGGGTAAGGGTTAGGGTTAGGGTTAGGGATAGGTTTAGGGTTAGGGTTAGGGTAAGGGTAAGGGTTAGGGTTAGGGTTAGGGTGATGTTTAGATTTAGGGTTAGGGTAAGGGTAAGTGTTAGGGTTAGGGATAGTGTAAGGGTTAGGGTTATTGTTAGGGTGAGGGTTAGGGTAGGGTTAGGGTTAAGGTTAGGGTTAGTGTTAGGGTTAGGGTTAGGGTTAGGGTAAGGGTAAGGTTTAGGGTTATCGTTAGGCTTAGGGAAAGGTTAAGGATTAGGGTAAGGGATAGGCTTAGGGTTAGGGTTAGCCTAAGGGTTAGGGTTAGGGTTAGGGTTAGGGTAAGGGTTAGGGTTAGGTTTAGGGTTAGCATTAAGGTTAGGGTTAGGGTTAGGGTAAGATTAAGGGTTAGGGTTAGGGTTAGGGTTAGGGTTAGGGTTAGGGTTAGGGTAAGTGTAAGTATTAGGGTTAGGATTAGGGTTAGGTTTAAGGTTAGGGTTCGGGTTAGGCTTAGGGTAAGGGTAAGGTTTAGGGTTAGGGTTCGGTTTAGGGTTAGGGAAAGGGTAAGGGTTAGGGTAAGTTTGAGGGTGAGGGTTAAGTTTAATGTAAGGCTTAGGGTTAGGGTTAGGGTTAGGATTAGGGTCAGGTTTAGGGGTAGATTTAGGGTTAGGGTTAGCATTAAGTTTAGGGTTTCGGTTAGGGTAAGGGTATGGGTTAGGGTTCGTGTTAGGATTAAGTTTAGGCGTTAGGGTTAGGGTTAGGGTTAGGTTTAGGATTGGGGTTAGTGTAAGGGTAAGGATTAGGATTACGGTTAGTGTTAGGTTTAGCGTCATGGTTATGGTAAGGGTTAGGGTTAGGGTTAGGGTGAGGGTTAGGGTAGGGTTAAGGTTAGGGTTACGGTTAGGGTTAGGGGTTAGGGTTAGGGTTAGGGTTATGGTTAGATTTAGGGTTAGGGTTAGGGTAAGTGTAAGGGTTATGGTTAGGTTTAGGGTTAGTGTTAGCGTAGGGTAAGGGTTAGGGTTACGGTGAGGGTTGGGGTTAGGGTTAAGGTTAGTGTTAGTGTTCCGGTTAGGGTTAGGGTTTGGGTTAGGGTATGGGTAAGGGTTAGGGTTAGGATTAGGGTTAAGTGTACGGTTAGTGTTGGGGTTAGGGTTAGGGTAAGGGTAAGGGTTAGGGTTAGCGTTAGGGTTAGGGAAAGTTTAAGGATTAGGGTAAGGGTTAGGCTTAGGTTTAGGGTTAGCCTAAGGGTTAGGGTTAGGGTTAGGGTTAGGGTAAGGGTTAGGGTAGGGTTAGGGTTAGGGGTTAGGGTTAGAGTTATGGTAAGGGTTAGGTTTAGGGTTAGGGTTAGGGTAAGTGTTAGGGTTAGGTTTAGGATTAGGGTTAGCATTAAAGTTAGGGTTAGGGTTAGGGTAAGGGTAAGGGTTAGGGTTAGGGTTAGGTTTAGGTTTAGGGTTGGGGTTAAGGTTAGGGTTAGGGTTAGGGTAAGGGTAAGGGTTAGGGTTATTGTTAGGGTGAGGGTTAGGTTTGGGGGTTAGGGTTAGGGTTAGGGATATGTTTTGGGTTAGGGTTAAGGTAAGGGTCAGGTTTAGGGTTAGGTTTAAGATTAGGGTTAGGTTTAGGTTTAGGGTTAGTGTTAGGGTAAGGGTAAGGGTTAGGGTTAAGCTTAGGCTTAGGGTTAGGGTTAAGGTTAGGGTTAGGTTTAGGGTTAGGTTTAGGGAAACGGTAAGGTTTAGGGTTAGAGTAAGTGTTAGGGTTACGGTTAGGGTTAGGGTTAGCATTAAGTTTAGGGTTAGGGTTAGTTTAAGGGTAAGGGTTAGGGTTAGTGTTAGGGTTAGTGTTAGGGTAAGGATTAGGCTTAGGGTTAGGGTTAGGGTAAGGGTTAGGGTTAGGGTTAGGATTAAGGTTAGGGTGAGGTTAGCATTAGGGTTACCGTTAGGGTTATGGTTAGGGTAAGGGAAAGGGTTAGGGTTAGGATTGGGGTTAGGGGTTAGGGTTAGGGTTAGGGTAAGGGTAAGGATTAGGCTTAGGTTTAGGGTTAGGGTAAGGGTTAGGGTTAGGGTTAGGATTATGGTTAGGGTGAGGTTAGCATTAGGGTTACCGTTAGGGTTATGGTTAGGGTAAGGGAAAGGGTTAGGGTTAGGATTGGGGTTAGGGGTTAGGGTTAGGGTTAGGTAAGGGTAAGGGTAAGGTTTAGGTTTAGGGTTAGGTTTAGGTGTTATGGTTAGTGGTATTGTAAGGCTTAGGGTTAGGGAAAGGGTTAGGGTTAGGGTTAGGGTAAGGGTAAGTTTTAGGGTTAGGCTTAGGGTTAGGTTTAGGGTTAGGGTTAGGGTAACAGTAAGTGTTAGGATTAAGGTTAGGGTTAGGTTTAGGGTTACGGTTAGGATAAGGGTAAGGGTTACGTTTAGGGTAAGGGTTAAGGTTAGGGTTAGCATCATGGTTAGGGTTAGGATTAGGGTAAGGGTAAGGGTTAGGGTTAGGGTTAGGGTTAGGGTAAGGATTAGGCTTAGGGTTAGGGTTAGGGTTAGGTTTAGGGTAAGGGTAAGGGTTAGGGTTAGGGTTAGGGTTAGGTTTAACGTTAGTGATAGTGTTAGGGTTAGTGTTAGGTTAAGTGTAAGGGTTAGGGTTAGGGTTAGGGAAATGTTAAGGATTAGGGTAAGGGTTAGGGATAGGGTTAGGCTTAGTTTAAGGGTTAGGGTTAGGATTAGGGTAAGGGTTAGGGTTAGGGTTAGGGTTAGGATTAAGGTTAGGGGTTAGGGTTAGGTTTATGGTAAGGGTAAGGGTAAGGTTTAGGTTTAGGGTTAGGTGTTAGGGTTAGGGTTAGTGTAAGGCTTAGGGTTAGGGTTAGGGTTAGGTTTAGGTGTTATGGTTAGGGTTAGTGTAAGGCTTAGGGTTAGGGTAAGGCTTAGGGTTAGGGTAAGGTTAAGGGTTAGGTTTATTGTTAGGGTTAGGTTTAGGGTTAGGGTTAGGGTAAAAGTAAGTGTTAGGATTAGGATTAGGGTTAGGTTTAGGGTTAGGGTTAGGATAAGGGTAAGGATTAGGGTTAGGGTAAGAGTTAAGTTTAGGGTTAGCATTATGGTTAGGGTTAGGATTAGGGTTGGGTTTAGGGTTAGGGTTAGGGTAAGTGTAAGGGTTAGTGTTAGGCTTTGGCTTAGGGTTAGGGTTAAGGTTAGGGTTAGGTTTAGGGTTAGGGTTAGGGTAAGGGTTAGGCTTAGGGTTAGGGTTAGGTTTAGGGTTAGGGTTAGGGTAAGGGTAAGGGTTAGGATTAGGTTGAGGTTTAGGTTTAGGGTTGGGGTTAAGGTTAGGGTTAGGGTTAGGGTAAGGGTAAGGGTCAGGGTTAGGGTTAGGGTTAGGGTTAGGGTAAGGGTAAGGATTCGGGTTAGGGTTAGGGTTAGGTTAGGGTTAGGGTAAGGTTAAGGGTTAGGTTTAGGTTTAGGGTTAAAGTTAGGGTTAGGGTTAGGGTTAGGATTAGGGTAAGGATTAGGGTTAGGGTTAGGGTAAGGGTTAGGGTTAGGGTTAGTGTTAGGGTTAGGGTAAGGGTAAGGGATAGGTTTAGGGTTAGGGTTAGGTTTAGGGTAAGGATTAGGGTTAGGGTTAGTGTAAGGGTTAGGGTTAGGGTTAGGGTTAGCATTAAGGTTAGGGTTAGGGTTAGGGTAAGGGTTAGGGTTAGGGTTAGGGTTAGGGTTAGGGATAGGTTTAGGGTTAGGGTTAGGGATAGGTTTAGGGTTAGGGTTAGGGTAAGGGTAAGGGTTAGGGTTAGGGTTAGGGTGATGTTTAGATTTAGGGTTAGGGTCAGGGTAAAGGTTAGGGTTAGGGATAGTGTAAGGGTAAGGGTTAGGGTTAGGGTATGGTTAGGGTTAAGGTTAGGGTTAGTGTTAGGGTTAGGGTTAGGGTAAGGGTAAGAGTTAGGGTTAGCGTTAGGGTTAGGGAAAGGTTAAGGATTAGGGTAAGGGTTAGGCTTAGGGTTAGGTTTAGCCTAAGGGTTAGGGTTAGGGTTAGGTTTAAGGTAAGGGTTAGGGTTAGGTTTAGGGTTAGCATTAAGGGTAGGGTTAGGGTTAGGGTAAGATTAAGGGTTGGGTTTAGGGTTAGTTTTAGGGTTAGGGTTAGGGTAAGTGTAAGTATTAGGGTTAGGGTTAGGGTTAGGGTTAGGGTTAGGGTAAGGGTTGGGGTTAGGGTTAAAATTAAGGTTAGGTTGAGGTTAGCATTAGGGTTAGCTTTAGGGTTATGGTTAGGGTAAGGGAAAGGGTTAGGCTTAGGATTAGGGTTAGGGGTTAGGGTTAGGGTTAGGGTAAGGGTAAGGGTAAGGTTTAGGTTTAGGGTTAGGTTTAGATGTTATGGTTAGGGTTAGTGTAAGGCTTAGGGTTAGGGAAAGGGTTAGGCTTAGGTTTAGGGTAAGGGTAAGTTTTAGGGTTAGGGTTAGGGTTAGGTTTAGGGTTAGGGTTAGGGTAATAGTAAGTGTTAGGATTAGGGTTAGGGTTAGGTTTAGGGTTAGGGTTAGGATAAAGGTAAGGGTTACGGTTAGGGTAAGTGTTAAGGTTAGGGTTAGCATTATGGTTAGGGTTAGGATTAGGGTTGGGTTTAGGGTTAGGGTTAGGGTAAGGGTAAGGATTAGTGTTAGGCTTTGGCTTAGGGTTAGGGTTAAGGTTAGGGTTAGGGAAAGGGTAAGGATTAGTGTTAGGGTTAGGGTTAGGGTAAGGATTAGGGTTAGGGTTAGGGTAAGTTTTAGGGTTAGGGTTAGGTTAGGGTTATCATTAAGGTTAGGGTTAGGGTTAGGGTAAGGGTAAGGGTTAGGTTTATTGTTAGGGTGTGGGTTCGGTTTGGGGTTTAGGGTTAGGGTTAGGGTTAGGGATAGGTTTAGGGTTAGGGTTAGGGTAAGGGTAAGGGTTAGGGTTAGGTTTAGGGTAAGGGTAAGGGTTAGGGTTAGGGTTAGGGTTAGGGTTAGGTTTAACGTTAGTGATAGTGTTAGGGTTAGTGTTAGGTTAAGGGTAAGGGTTAGGGTTAGGGTTAGGGTTAGGGAAATGTTAAGGATTAGGGTAAGGGTTAGAAATAGGGTTAGGCTTAGTTTAAGGGTTAGGGTTAGGGTAAGGGTAAGGGTTAGGGTTAGGTTTAGGGATAGGGTTAGGATTAGGGTTAGGGGTTAGGGTTAGGTTTATGGTAAGGGTAAGGGTAAGGTTTAGGTTTAGGGTTAGGTGTTAGGGTTAGGGTTAGTGTAAGGCTTAGGGTTAGGGTTAGGGTTAGGGTAAGGTTTAGGGTTAGGTTTAGGGTTAGGGTTAAAATTAATGTTAGGTTTAGGGTTAGGGTTAGGGTTAGGTAAAGTGTTAGGGTTAGGGTTAGGGTAAGGGTAATGGTTAGGGTTAGGGTTAGGGTTAGGTTTAGGTTTAGGTTTAGGTTCTGGGGTAAGGTTAGGGTTAGGGTTAGGGTAAGAGTTAGGGTTAGGTTTAGGTTTAGGGTATGTGTTAGGGTTAGGGTTAGGGTTAGGGTTAGGGTAAGGGTAAGGATTCGGGTTAGGGTTAGGGTTAGGTTAGGGTTAGGGTAAGGGTAAGGGTTAGGTTTAGGGTTAGGGTTAAAGTTAGGGTTAGGGTTAGGGTTAGGATTAGGGTAAGGATTAGGGTTAGGGTTAGGGTAATGTTTAGGGTTAGGGTTAGTGTTAGGGTTAGGGTAAGGGTAAGGGATAGGTTTAGGGTTAGGGTTAGGGTAAGGATTAGGGTTAGGGTTAGGGTAAGGGTAAGGGTTAGGGTTAGGGTTAGCATTAAGGTTAGGGTTAGGGTTAGGGTAAGGGTAAAGGTTAGGGTTATTTTTAGGGTGAGGGTTAGGTTTGGGGGTTAGGGTTAGGGTTAGGGTTAGGGATAGGTTTAGGGTTAGGGTTAGGGTAAGGGTAAGGGTTAGGTTTAGGGTTAGGGTGCTGTTTAGATTTAGGGTTAGGGTAAGGGTAAGTGTTAGTGTTAGGGATAGTGTAAGGGTAAGGGTTATGGTTAGGGTATGGTTAGGGTTAAGGTTAGGGTTAGTGTTAGGGTTAGGGTTAGGGTAAGGGTAAGGGTTAGGGTTAGCGTTAGGGTTAGGGAAAGGTTAAGGATTAGGGTAAGGGTTAGGCTTAGGTTTAGGGTTGCCTAAGGGTTAGGGTTAGGGTTAGGTTTAGGGTTAGGGTTAGGGTAAGGGTTAGGGTTAGGGTTACGGTTAGGGTTAGGGGTTAGGGTTACGGTGAGGGTTGGGGTTAGGTTTAAGGTTAGGGTTAGTGTTCGGGTTAGGGTTAGGGTTTGGGTTAGGGTATGGGTAAGGGTTAGGGTTAGGGTTCGGGTTAGGGTTAGGGTTAGGGATAGGGTTAGTGTTAGGGTTAGGATAAGGGTAAGGGTTAGGTTTAGGGTTCGGGTTAGGGTTGGGGGTTGGGGTTAGGGTTAGGGATAGGGTTAGGTTTAGGGTTATGGTTAGGGAAAGGGTAAGGGTTAGTGTTAGGGTTAGGGTT
>JANJXV010000414.1:807776-817776 GCA_024803745.1 Megascapheus bottae
AGGGTTAGGTTTAAGGTTAGGGTTAGTGTCAGGATTAGGGTTAGGTTAAGGGTAAGGTTTAGGATTAGGGTTAGGTTTAGGGAAAGGTTAAGGATTAGTGTAAACTTTAGGGATAGGGTTAGGGTTAGTGTAAGGGTTAGGGTTAGGGTTAGGGTTTGGGTAAGGGTTAGGGTTAGGGTTAGGGTTAACATTAAGTTTAGGGTTAAGGTTAGGATAAGGGTAAGGGTTAGGGTTAGGGTTAGGGTAAGGATTAGGCTTAGGCTTAGGGATAGGATAAGGGTTAGGGTTAGGGTTAGGGATAGCATTAAGTTTATTGTTAGGTTAGTGTTGGGGTTACGGATAGGGTTAGGGTAAGGGTAAGGGTTAGGGTTAGAGATAGGGTAAGGTTTAGGATTATGGTTAGGGTTAAAATTAAGGTTACGGTTAGGGTTAGGGTTAGGGTTAGGGAAAGTGTTAGGGTTAGTGTTAGGGTCAGGGTAAGGGTTAGGGTTAGGGTTAGGTTTAGGTTTAGGTTTGGGGTTAAGGTTAGGGTTTGGGTTAGGGTAAGGGTTAAGGTTAGGGTTAGGGTTAGGGTAAGTGTTATGGTTAGGGTTAGGGTTAGGTTTCGTGTAAGGGTAAGGAATCGGGTTAGGGTTAGGGTTAGGGTTAGGTTTAGGGTTAGGGTTAGGGTAAGGGTAAGGGTTAGGTTTAGGGTTATGGTTAAAGTTAGGGTTAGGGTTAGGGTTAGGGTTAGGATTAGGGTTAGGTTTAGGTTTAGGGTTACGTTAGGGTAAGTGTAAGTGTTAGGGTTAGGCTTAGGCTTAGGGTTAGGCTTAAAGTTAGAATTAGGTTTAGGGTTAGGGTTAGGGTTAGGGTTAGGGTTAGGGAAAGGGTAAGGGTTAGGTTTAGTGTTAGGGTTAGGTTTAGGTTTAGGGTAAGGATTAGTGTTAGGGTTAGGGTAAGGGTTAGGGTTAGGGTTAGGTTTAGGGTTAGCATTAAGTTTAGGGTTAGGGTTAGGGTAAGGTTAAGGGTTAGGGTTATTGTTAGGGTAAGGGTTAGTTTTGGGGCTTAGGGTTAGGTTAGTGTTATGGTTAGGGATAAGTTTAGGGTTAGGGTTAGTGTAAGGGTAAGTGTTAGGGTTAGGGTTAGGTTTAGGGTTAGCGTTAATGTAAGGGTAAGTGTTAGAGTTAGGAATAGGGTTAAGGTTAGGGTTGGGGTAGAGTTAGGGTTTGGCTTAGGGTAAGGTTTAGGGTTAGGGTTGGGTTTAGGGTTAGGGAAAGGTTAAGCGTTAGGGTAAGGTTTAGGGTTAGGGTTAGGGTTAGGTTAAGGGTTAGGGTTAGGGTTAGGGTTAGGGTATGGGTTAGGGTTAGAGTTAGGGTTAGGGTTAGCATTAAGTTTAGGGTTAGGGTTTGGGTAAGGGTAAGGGTTAGGGTTAGTGTTTGGCTTAGGGTTAGGGTTTAGGGTTAGGGTTAGGGTTAAGGTAAGTGTTAGGGTTAGGGTTAGTGTATGGGTAAGGTTAAGGTATAGGTTTAGGGTTAGGGATAGTTGTTAGGGTTAGGGTTAGTGTAAGGGTTAGGGTTAGGGTTAGGGTAAGGGTTAGGGTTAGGGTTAGGGTTAGCATTAAGGTTAGGGTTAGGGTTAGGGTTAGCATTAGGGAAAGGGTTAGAGTTAGGGTAAGGGTAAGGGTTAGGATTACGGTTAGGGTTAGGTTTAGCGTTATGATTAGGGTAAGGACTGAGGTTAGGGTTAGGGTGAGGGTTAGGGTAGGGTTAAGGTTAGGGTTTGTGTTAGGGTTAGGGTTACGCTTAGGGTAAGGGTAAGGGTTAGGGTTAGGGGTCGGGTTAGGGTAAGTATTAGGTTTAGGGTTAGGGTTACAGTAAGGGTTAGGGTTAGGGTTAGGGTTAGGGTTAGCATTAAGTTTAGGGTTAGGGTTAGGGTAAGGGTAAGGGTTAGGGTTAGTGTTAGGGTTAGGGTTAGGGTTAGGGTTAGGGTTAGGTTTAGGTTAAGTGTTAGGGTTAGGGTTAGGGTTAGGGTAAGGGTAAGGGTAAGGTTTAGGTTTAGGGTTAGGGTTAGTTGTTAGGGTTAGGGTTAGTGTAAGCGTTAGGGTTAGTGTTAGGGTTAGGGTTAGGTTTAGGATAAGGGTATTGTTACGGTTATGGTTAGCATTAAGTTTAGGGTAGGGTTAGGGTAAGGGTAAGGGTTAGGGTTATTGTTAGGGTGAGGGTTAGGTTTGGGGGTTAGCGTTACGCTTACGGATAGGTTTAGGGTTAGGGTTAGGGTAAGGGTAAGGTTTAGGGTTAGGATTAGGGTTAGGTTCACGATTAGGGTTAGAGTTAGGGTAAGGGTAAGGGTTAGGGTTAGCCTTAGGCTTAGGGTTAGTGTTAAGTTTAGGGTTTGGATTAGGGTTAGGGTTAGGGAAACGGTAAGGGTTAGTGTTAGAGTAAGGTTTAGGGTTACGGTTAGGGTTAGGGTTAGGGTAAGGGTAAGGGTTAGGGTTAGGGTTAGGGTTAGGGTAAGGGTTAGGGTTAGGTTTAGGGTTAGGGTTAGCATTAAGGTTAGGGTTAGGGTTAGGGTAAGGGTAAGGGTTAGGGTTAGGGTTAGGGTAAGTATTAGGCTTAGGGTTAGGGTTAGGGTAAGGGTTAGGGTTAGGGTTAGGGTTAGGGTTAGGGTTAGCATTAAGTTTATGGTTAGGTTAGGGTTAGGGTTAGCGTTAGGGTTAGGGTTAGGGTAAGGGTAAGGTTTAGGGTTGGGATTAGGGTTAGGGTTAGGGGTTAGGGTAAGGGTAAGGGTTAGGGTTAGGGTTAGGGTAAGTATTAGGCTTAGGGTTAGGGTTAGGGTAAGGGTTAGGGTTAGGGTTAGGGTTAGCATTAAGTTTATGGTTAGGTTAGGGTTAGGGTTAGCGTTAGGGTTAGGGTTAGGGTAAGGGTAAGGTTTAGGGTTGGGATTAGGGTTAGGGTTAGGGGTTAGCGTTAGGGTTAGGGTAAGGGTAAGGGTTAGGGTTAGTGTTAGGGTTAGGGTTAGGGGTTAGGGTTAGGGTTAGGGTAAGGTTTGTGTTAGGGTTAGGGTTAGGGTAAGGGTTAGGGTTAGGTTTAGGGTTAGGGTTAGCATTAAGGTTAGGGTTAGGGTTAGGGTAAGGGTAAGGGTTAGGGTTAGGGTTAGGGTAAGTATTAGGCTTAGGGTTAGGGTTAGGTAAGGGTTAGGGTTAGGGATAGGGTTAGCATTAAGATTATGGTTAGGTTAGGGTTAGGGTTAGCGTTAGGGTTAGGGTTAGGGTAAGGGTAAGGTTTAGGTTTGGGATTAGGGTTAGGGTTAGGGTTAGGGTTAGTGGAAGGGTAAAGGTAAGGTTTAGGTTTAGGGTTAGGTTTAGGTGTTATGGTTAGGGTTAGTGTAAGGCTTAGTTTTAGGGAAAGGGTTAGGGTTAGGGTTAGTGTAAGGGAAAGGTTTAGGGTTAGGGTTAGGGTTAGGTTTAGGGTTAGGGTTAGGGTAAGGTTAAGGGTTAGGGTTAGTGTTATGGTTAGGGTTAGGGTTAGGGTTAGGGTTAGGTTTAGGGTAAGTGTTAGGGTTAGGGTTAGGGTTAGGGTTAGGGTAAGGTTAAGGTATAGGTTTAGGGTTAGGGTTAGTTGTTAGGGTTAGGTTTAGTGTAAGGTTTAGGGTTAGGGTTAGGGTAAGTGTTAGGGTTAGGGTTAAGGTTAGGGTTAGCATTAAGGTTAGTGTTAGGGTTATGGTTAGCGTTAGGGAAAGGGTTAGGTTAGGGTAAGGGTAAGGGTTAGGATTAGGGTTAGGGTTAGGTTTAGCGTTATGATTAGGGTAAGGGCTGAGGTTAGGGTTAGGGTGAGGGTTAGGGTAGTGTTAAGGTTAGGGTTAGTGTTAGGGTTAGGGTTAGGCTTAGGGTAAGGGTAAGGGTTAGGGTTAGGGCTAGGGTTAGGGTTAGGGTTAAGGTTAGGGTTACGGTTAGTGTTAGGAGTTAGGGTTAGGGTTAGGGTTAGTTTTAGGGTTAGGGTTAGGTTAAGTGTAAGGGTTATGTTTAGGGTTATGGTTAGGTTTAGGGTTAGCCTTAGGGTATGGGTAAGGGTTAGGGTTAGGGTTAGTGTTAGGTTTAGCGTTATGGCTAGGGTAAGGTTTAGGTTAGGGTAAGGGTGAGGGTTATGGTTAAGATTAGGGTTAGGGGTTAGGGTTAGGGTTAGGGAAAGGGTTAGGGTTAGGGTTAGTGTAAGGGTAAGAGTTAGGTTTAGGGTTAGGTTTAGGGTTAGGGTTGGGGTTAAGGTTAGGGTTAGGTTTAGGGTAAGGGTAAGTGTTAGGGTTACGGAAAGGGTAAGGGTAAGGGTTAGTGTTAGCAATAGGGTTAGGGTTAGGGTTAGGGAAAGGGTTAGGGTTAGGGTTAGGTTTAGGTTTAGGGATGGGGTTAAGGTTACGGTTAGGGTTAGGGTAAGGGTAAGGGTTAGGGTTAGGGTTAGGGTAAGTGTTAGGGTTAGGGTTAGGGTTAGGTTTAGGGTTAGGGTAAGGGTAAGGATTCAGGTTAGGGTTAGGGTTATGGTTAGGTTTAGGGTTAGGGTTAGGGTAAGGGTAAGGGTTAGGTTTAGGGTTAGGGTTAAGGTTAGGGTGAGGGTTAGGGTTAGGATTAGGTTTAGGATTAGGTTTAGGGTTAGGGTAAGGGTAAGGGTTAGGGTTAGGGTTAGGCTTATGGTTATGGTTAAGGTTAGGGTTAGGTTTAGGTTTAGGGTTAGGGTTAGGGTTAGGGAAAGGGTACGGGTTAGGTTTAGTGTTAGGTTTAGGGTTAGGATTAGGGTTAGGATAAGGATTAGTGTTAGGGTTAGGGTAAGGTTTAGGGTGTGGTTTAGGGTTAGCATTATGTTTATGGTTAGGGTTAGTGTAAGGGTAAGGTTTAGGGTTATTGTTAGGGTAAGGGTTAGTTTTGGGGGTTAGGGTTATGGTTACGGTTAGGGATAGGTTTAGGGTTAGGTTTAGTGTAAGGGTAAGGGTTAGAGTTAGGGTTAGTTTTAGGGTTAGGGTTGGGGTAAGGGTAAGTGTTAGGATTAGTGTTAGGGTTAGGGTTAGGGTAAGGGTTAGGGTGAGGGTTAGGGTTAGGTTTAGGTTTAGGGAAAGTGTAAAAGTTAGGGAAAGGTTTAGGTAAGGGTTAGGTTTAGGGTAAGGCTTAGGGTTAGGGTTAGGGTAAGAGTTAGGTTTAGAGTTAGGGTTAGGGTTAGAATTAAGGTTAGGGTTATGGTTAGGGTTAGGGTAAGGGTAAGGGTTAGGTTTAGGGTTAGGGTAAGGATTAGGGTTGGGGTTAGAGTAAGGGTTAGGTTTAGGGTTAGGGTTAGGGTAGCACTAAGTTTAGGGTTAGGGTTAGGGTAAGAGTAAATGTTAGGGTTAGTGTTAGGGTTAGGTTAGGGGTTAGGGTTAGGGTTAGGGTTAGGGTTAGGGTAAGGGTTAGGGTTAGGGTTAGGGTTAACATTAAGTTTAGGGTTAGGGTTGGGGTAAGGGTAAGTGTTAGGTTTAGGGTTAGGGTAAGTATTAGGCATAGGGTTAGGTTTAGGCTAAGGGTTAGGGTTATGGTTAGGGTTAGCATTAAGGTTAGGGTTAGGTTAAGGTTAGGGTTACGGTAAGGGTAAGGGTTAGGGTTACGATTTGGGTTAGGGGTTAGGGTTAGGTTTAGGGTAAGGCTTAGGTTTAGAGTTAGGGTAAGGGTTAGGGTTAGGGTTACGGTTATGGTTAGCATTATGGTTAGTGTTAGGGTTAGAGTTAGGGTTAGGGCAAGGGTTAGGTTTAGGGTTAGGGTAAGGGTAAGGGTTAGGGTTAGGCTTAGGCTTATGGTTAGGATTAAGGTTAGGGTTAGGGTTAGGGTTTGGTTTAGGGTTAGGGTTAGGGTTAGGGAAAGGGTACAGGTTAGGGTTAGGGTTAGGGTAAGGGTTAAGGTTAGGGTTAGGGTAAGGATTAGTTTTGAGGGTTAGGGTTAGGGTTAGGCTTAGGGTTAGGGATAGGTTTAGGTTTTGGGTTAATGTAAGGATAAGGTTAGGGTTAGGGTTAGGGTTAGGTTTAGGGTTAGGGTTACGGTAAAGGTAAGTGTTAGGGTTAGACTGAAGGTTAGGGTTAGGGTTAGGGTTCGGGAAAGTGTAAGGGTTAGGGTAGGTTTTGGGTTAATGTAAGGGTAAGGTTAGGGTTAGGGTTAGGGTTAAATTTAGAGTTAGGGTTAGGGTTAGGGTTAGGGTAAGGGTTAGGCTGAAGGTTAGGGTTAGGGTTAGGGTTCGGGAAAGTTTAAGGGTTAGGGTAAGGTTTAGGGTTAGGGTTAGGGTTAGGGTAAGGCTTAGGGTTATTGTTAGGGTTAGGGTTTCGTACGGGTTAGGGTTAGGGTTAGGGTTAGCATTAAGGTTAGGGTTAGGGTTAGTGTTATGGTAAGGGTAAGGGTTAGGGTTAGGGTTGGGGTTAGAGTAAGGGATAGGTTTAGGGTTAGGGTTAGGGTTAGCATTAAGTTTAGGGTTAGGGTTAGGGTAAGGGTAAGGGTTATTGTTAGGGTTAGGGTTTAGGGTTAGGGTTGGGTTTAGGTTTAGGGTAAGATTTAGGGTTAGGGTTAGGGTTAGGGTAAGGGTAAGGGTTAGGGTTAGGTTTAGGTTTAGGTTTAGGGTTGGGGTTAAGGTTAGGGTTAGTGTTAGGGTTACGATTAGGGTTAGGGTTAGGGTTAGGTTTAGGCTTAGGGTTAGGATTAACATTAAGGTTAGGGTTAGGGTTAGGGTAAGGGCAAGGGTTAGGCTTAGGGTTAGGGCAAGGATTAGGCTTAGGGTTAGGGTTAGGGTAAGGGTTACGGTTAGGGTTAGGGTTAGCATTAAGTTTAGGGTTAGATTAGGGTTAGGGTTAGGGTTAGGGTTAGGGTAAGGGTAAGTTTTAGGGTTATGATTAGGGTTAAGGTTAGGGTTAGGGTTAGGGTAAGGGTAAGGGTTAGGGTTAGGCTTTGGATTAGGGTTAGGGTTAAGGTTAGGGTTAGGGTAAGGATTATTGTTAGGGTTAGGGTAAGGGTTAGTGTTAGGTTTAGGGTTATGGTTAGGGTAAGTGTAAGGGTTATGTTTAGGGTTAGGGTTAGGTTTACCACTAAGTTTAGGGTTAGTGTTAGGGTTAGGGTTAGGGGTTAGGGTTAGGGTTAGGGTTACGGTAAGGGTTAGGGTTAGGGTTAGGATTAGGGTTAGGGTAAGGGTAAGGGTTAGGGTTAGGGTTAGGTTTAGGTTTAGGGTTGGGGTTAAGGTTAGGGTTAGTGTTAGGGTAAGGGTAAGGTTTAGGGTTAGGGTTAGGGTTAGGGTAAGTGTTATGGTTAGGGTTAGGTTTAGGGTTAGGTTTAGGGTAAGGGTAAGGTTTAGGGTTAGGGTTAGGGTTAGGTTCAGGGTTAGGGTTATGGTAAGTGAAGGGTTAGGGTTAGGGTTAGGGTTAGGGTTGGGGTTAAAGTAAGGGTAAGGGTAAGTGTTAGGGTTAGGGTTAGGGTTAGGGTTAAGGTTAGGTTTAGGGTTAGGGTTAGGGTAAGGGTAAGGGTAAGGGTTAGGGTTAGGGTTAGGTTTAGGTTTAGGGAAAGGGTAAGGGTTAGGATAAGTTTTAGGATAAGGTTTAGGGTTAGGGTAAGGCTTAGGGTTAGAGTTAGAGTTAGGGTAAGGGGTAGGGTTAGGGTTAATGTTAGCATTAAGGTTAGGGTTAGGGTTAGGGTAAGGGTAAGGGTTAGGGTTCGTGTTAGGGTAAGGATTAGGTTTAGGGTTAGGGTTAGAGTAAGGTTTAGGGTTAGGGTTAGGTTAGGGTTAGCATTAAGTTTAGGGTTCGGTTTAGGGTAAGTGTAAGGGTTAGGGATATTGTTAGGGTTAGGGTTAGGGGTTAGGGTTAGGGTTAGGGGTAGGGTTAGGTTTAGGGAAAGGGTTAGTTTAAGGGTAAGGGATAGGATTAGGTTTCGGGTTAGGTTTAGCGTTATGGTTAGGGTAAGGGTTAGGGTTAGGGTAGAGTAAGGGTTAGGGTAGGGTTAAGGTTAGGGTAAGTGTCAGGGTTAGGGTTAGGTTAGGGTAAGTGTAAGTGTTAGGGTTAGGGTTAGGGTTAGGTTTAGCCTTAGGGTTAGGATTAGGGTTAGGGTAAGGGCAAGTGTTAGGGTTAGGGTTAGGGTTAGAGTTAGGGTTAGGATAAGGTTAAGTGTTAGGTTTAGGGTTAGGGTTAGGGTTAGTGGTTAGGGTTAGGGTTAGTGGTAAGGGTTAGGGTTAGTGGTTAGGGTTAGGGATAGAGTTAGGGTTAGTGTTAGGGTTAGGTTTAGGGTTAGGGTTAGGGTAAGGGTAAGGGTTAGGGTTAGGGTGAGTGTTAGGGTTAGGGTTAAGGTTGTGGGTTAGTGTTAGGGATAGGGTTAGGGTAAGATTAAGGGTTAGCGTTTGGGTTAGGGTGAGGGTTAAGATTAGGTTTAGGGTTAGGGTAACGGTTAGTTTTATGATTAGGGTTGGGGTAAGGGTTTGGTTTAGGGTTAGGGTTAGGGTTAGAGTTAAGGTTAGTGTTAGAGTAAGGGTAAGGGTTAAGGTTAGCGTTAGGTTTAGGTTTAGGATTGGGGTTAAGTTTAGGGGTAGGGTTATTGTTAGGTTAAGGGTTAGGGGTAGGGTTAAGGTTAGGGTAAGTGTTAGGGTTAGGATTAGGGTAAGTGTGAGGGTTACAGGTAGTTTTAGGGTTAGGTTTAGGTTTAGGGTTAGGGTTAGGGTTAGCATAAAGGTTAGGGTTAGGGTTAGGGTAAGGGTAAGGGTAAGTGTTAGGGTTAGGGTTAGGGTTAGGGTTAGAGTTAAGGTTAGGGTTAGGGTTAGGGTTAGGGTTTGGTTAAGGGCAAGGGTTAGGGTTAGGGTTAGGTTTAGGGTTAGGGAAAGGGTAAGGGTTATGGTAAGGTTTAGGTTTAGGGTAAGTCTTAGGGTTAGGGTTAGGATTAGAGTAAGGGTTAGGGTTAGGGTTAGGTTTAGGGTTAGTGTTAGCATTAAGGCTAGGGTTAGGGTTAGGGTAAGGGTAAGGATTGGGGTTAGGGTTAGGGTAAGGTTTAGGTTTAGGGTTAGGGTTAGAGTAAGGGTTTGGGTTAGGGTTAGGGTTAGGGTTAGCATTAAGTTTAGGGTTAGGATTAGGGTAAGGGTAAGGGTTAGTGTTAGGGTTAGGGTTAGGGTTAGTGGTTAGGTATAGGGTTAGGGTTAGGGTTAGGTTTAGGGTTAGGGTTAGGGTTAGGGTTATGGTTAGGGTTAGCATTAAGGTTAGGGTTAGGGTTAGGGTAAGGCTAAGGGTTAGGGTTAGGGTTAGTGTTAGCTTTAGCATTATGGTTAGGGTTAGGTTTAGGGTTAGGGTAGGGTAAGGATTAGGGTTAGGGTTAGGGGAAGGATTAGGGTTAGGGTTAGGGTTAGGGTTAGCATTAAGGTTAGGGTCAGGGTTAGGGTAAGGGTAGGGTTTAGGGTTATTGTTAGGGTGAGGGTTAGGTTTGGGGTTTAGGGTTAGGGTTAGGGTTAGGGATAGGTTTAGGGTTAGGGTAAGGGTAAGGGTTAGAGTTAGGGTTAGAGTTAGGTGTAGGGTTAGCGTTAGGGTAAGGGTATGGGTTAGGTTTAGGGTTAGGGTAAGGGTTAGGTTTAGGGTTAGGGTTAGGGTTAAGGTTAGGGTTAGTGTTATGGTTAGTGTTAGGGTAAGGGTAAGTGTTAGGGTTAGGGTTAGGGAAAGGTTAAGGATTAGGGTAAGGGTTAGGATTAGGGTTAGGGTTAGCATAAGGGTTAGGGTTAGGGTTAGGGTAAGTGTTAGGGTTAGGGATACGGTTAGGGTTAGCATTAAGTTTATGGTTAGGTTAGCGTTAGGGTTACGGTTAGGGTTAGGGTAAGTGTAAGGTTAAGGGTAAGGATTAGGGTTAGGTTTAGGGTTATTGGTAGGGTTAGGGTTAGGGTTAGGTTTAGGGTTAGGGTTAGGGTAAGGCTACGGGTTAGGGTTATGGTTAGGTATAGGGTTAAGGTTAGGGTTAGGTTTAGGGTAAGGGTAAGGGTTAGTGTAAGGGTTAGGGTTAGGGTTAGCA
>JANJXV010000414.1:822776-830276 GCA_024803745.1 Megascapheus bottae
GGTAGGTTTAGGGTTAGGGTAAGGGTAAGGGTTAGGGGTAGGGTTAGGGTTAGGGTTAAGGTTAGGGTTACGGTTAGGGTTAGGGGTTAGGGTTAGGGTTAGCGGTAGGTTTAGGGTTAGGGTTAGGGTAAGTGTAAGGGTTAGGGTTAGGGTTAGGTTTAGGGTTAGCGTTAGGGTAACGGAAAGTGTTAGGATTAGGGTTAGGGTTAGGTTTAGCGTTATGGTTAGGGTAAGGGGTAGGGTTAGCGTTAGGATGAGGGTTAGGGTAGGGTTAAGGTTAGGTTTAGTGTTAGGGTTATGGTTAGGGTTAGCGTTAGGGTGAGGGTAAGGGTTAGGGTTAGGGTTAGTGTTAGGGTTAGGGTAAGGATTAGGGTTAGGTTTAGGGTAATGTTTAGGGTTAGGGTTAGGGTTAGCATTAAGGTTAGGTTTAGGGTTAGGTTAATGGTAAGGGTTAGGGTTATTGTTAGGGTGAGGGTTAGGTTTGGGGGTTATGGTTAGGGTTAGGGTTAGGGATAGGTTTAGAGTTAGGGTTAGGGTAAGGGTAAGGGTTAGGGTTAGGGTTAGAGTTAGGTTTAGGGTTAGAGTTAGGGTTAGGGTTAGGGTTAGGGTAAGGTTAAGGGTTAGGGTTAGGGTTAGGGTTAGGGTAAAGATTAGGGTTAGTGTTAGGGTTATGGTTAGGTTTATGGTTAGGGTTAGGGTAAGGTTAGGTTTAGGGTTAGGGGTAGGGTTAGGGTTAGGGTTAAGGTTAGGGTTAGTGTTAGGGTTAGGGTTAGGGTAAGGGTAAGGATTAGGGTTAGGGTTAGGGTTAGGGATAGTGTAAGGGTTAGGGTTAGGGTAAGGTTTAGGGTTAGGGTTAGGGGTAGCATTAAGTTTAGGGTTAGTGTTAGGGTAAGGTTAAGGGTTAGGGTTAGGGTTAGGGTTAGCATTAAGGTTAGTGTTAGGTTACCGTTAGGGTTAGGGTTAGGGTTAGTGTAAGGGATAGGTATATGGTTAGGGTAAGGATTAGGCTTTGGGTTAGGGTTAGGGTAAGGGTTAGGGTTAGGGTTAGGGTTAGCATTAAGTTTAGGTTTAGGTTAGCATTAGGGTTATGGTTAGGGTTAGGGTAAGGGTCAGGGTTAGGGTAAGGATTAGGGTTAAGTGTTAGGGTTAGGTTAGGATAAGGATAAGGGTAAGGTTTAGGTTTAGGTTTAGGGTTAGATGTTAGGGTTAGGGTTAGTGTATGGCTTAGGGTTATGGTTAGGGTTAGGGTAAGGTTTAGGGTTAGGGTTAGCATTAAGGTTAGGGTTAGGGTTAGGGTTAGGGAAAGGGTTAGGTTTAGGGTTAGGGTAAGGGTAAGGGTTAGGGTTAGGGTTAGGTTTAGGTTTAGGGTTGGGGTTAAGGTTATGGTTAGTGTTAGGGTAAGGTTAAGGGTTAGGGTTAGGGTTAGGGCTAGGATAAGTGTTAGGGTTAGGGTTAGGGTAAGGTTAGGGTAAGGGTAAGGATTCGGTTTAGGGTTAGCGTTAGGGTTAGGTTTAGGGTTAGGGTTAGGTTTAGGTTTAGGTTTAGGTTTAGGGTTAGGGTTAGGGTAAGGTAAGGGTTAGGGTTAGGCTCAGGGTTAGCTTTAGGGTTAAGGTTAGGGTTAGGTTTAGGTTTAGGGTTAGGGTTAGGGTTAGGGAAAGAGTAATGGTTTTGGGTTAGTATTAGTGTTAGGGTTAGGGTTAGGTTTAGGGTAAGGATTAGTGTTAGGGTTAGGGAAGGGTTAGGGTTAGGTTTAGGGTTAGGGTTAGGGTTAGGGTAAGGGTTAGGGTTAGGGTTAGGGTTAGGGTTAGGGGTTAGGGTTAGAGTTATGGTAAGGGTTAGGTTTAGGGTTAGGGTTAGGGTAAGTGTTAGGGTTAGGTTTAGGGTTAGGGTTAGCATTAAAGTTAGGGTTAGGGTAAGGGTAAGGATTAGGCTTAGGGTTAGGGTTAGGGTAAGGGTTGGGTTATGGTTAGGATTAAGGTTAGGGTGAGGTTAGCATTAGGGTTACCGTTAGGGTTATGGTTAGGGTAAGGGAAAGGGTTAGGGTTAGGATTGGGGTTAGGGGTTAGGGTTAGGGTTAGGGTAAGGGTAAGGGTAAGGTTTAGGTTTAGGGTTAGGTTAGGTGTTATGGGTAGGGGTAGTGTAAGGCTTAGGGTTAGGGAAAGGGTTAGGGTTAGGGTTAGGGTAAGGGTAAGTTTTAGGGTTAGGGTTAGGGTTAGGTTTAGGGTTAGGGTTAGGTTAACAGTAAGTGTTAGGATTAGGGTTAGGATTAGGTTTAGGGTTACGGTTAGGATAAGGGTAAGGATTAGGGTAAGGGTAAGGGTTAAGGTTAGGGTTAGCATTATGGTTAGGGTTAGGATTAGGGTTGGGTTTAGGGTTAGGGTTAGGGTAAGGGTAAGGGTTAGTGTTAGGCTTTGGCTTAGGGTTAGGGTTAGGGTTAAGGTTAGGGTTAGGTTTAGGGTTAGGGTTAGGGTAAGGGTAAGGGTTAGGATTAGGGTGAGGTTTAGGTTTAGGGTTGGGGTTAAGGTTAGGGTTAGGGTTAGGGTAAGGGTAAGGGTTAGGGTTAGGGTTAGGGTTAGGGTTAGGTTTATTGTAAGGGTAAGTGTTAGGGTTAGGGTTAGGGTTAGGGTAAGGGTAAGGGTTAGGGTTAGGGTTAGGGTTAGGGTTAGGATTAGGGTTAGGGGTTAGGGTTAGGGTTATGGTAAGGGTAAGGGTAAGGTTTAGGGTTAGGGTTAGGTGTTAGGGTTAGGGTTAGTGTAAGGCTTAGGGTTAGGGTTAGGGTTAGGGTAAGGTTTAGGGTTAGGGTTATGATTAGGGTTAAAATTAAAGTTAGGGGTAGGCTTAGGGAAAGTGTTAGGGTTAGGGTTAGGGTAAGGGTAAGGGTTAGGTTTAGGGTTAGGTTTAGGTTTAGTTTTGGGGTTAAGGTTATGGTTAGGTTAGGGTAAGGGTTAGGGTTAGGGTTAGGTTTAGGGTATGTGTTAGGGTTAGGGTTAGGGTTAGGGTAAGGGTAAGGATTCGGGTTAGGGTTAGGGTTAGGGTTAGGGTTAGGGTTAGGGTTAGGGTAGGGTAAGGGTAAGGGTTAGGTTTAGGGTTAGGTTAAAGTTAGGGTTAGGGTTAAGGTTAGGGTTAGGATTAGGGTAAGCATTAGGGTTAGGGTTAGGGTAAGTTTTAGGTTTAGTTTAGTGTTAGCGTTAGGGTAAGGGTAAGGGTTAGGGTTAGGTTAAGGATTAGGGTTAGGGTTAGGGCAATGGTTAGGGTTAGGGTTAGGGTTAGGGTTAGCATTAAGGTTAGGGTTATGGTTAGGGTAAGGGTAAAGGTTAGGGTTATTGTTAGGGTGAGGGTTAGTTTTGGGGGTTAGGGTTAGGTTTAGGATTAGGGATAGGTTTATGGTTAGGGTTAGGGTAAGGGTAAGGGTTAGGGTTAAGGTGATGTTTACATTTAGGGTTAGGGTAAGGGTATGTGTTAGGGTTAGGGATAGGGTAAGGGTAAGGGTTAGGGTTAGGGTTAGGGTTAAGTTTAGGGATAGGGTTAGGGTTAGGGTAATGGTAAGGGTTAGGGTTAGCGTTAGGGTTAGGGAAAGGTTAAGGATTAGGGTAAGGGTTAGGCTTAAGGTTAGGGTTAGCCTAAGGGTTAGGGTTAGGGTTAGGGTTAGGGTAAGGGTTAGGGTTAGGGTTAGGGTTAGGGGTTAGGGTTAGAGTTATGGTAAGGGTTAGGTTTAGGTTTAGGGTTAGGGTAAGAGTAAGGGTTAGGGTTATTTTTAGGGTGAGGGTTAGGTTTGGGGGTTAGGGTTAGGGTTAGGGATAGGTTTAGGGTTAGGGTTAAGGTAAGGGTCAGGTTTAGGGTTAGGGTTAGGGTTAGGTTTAGGTTTAGGGTTAGGGTTAGGTTTAATGTTAGGGTAAGTGTAAGGGTTAGGGTTACGGTAAGGGTAAGGATTAGGTTTAGGGTTAGTTTAAGTTTTAGGGTTAGGGTTAGGGTTAGCATTAAGGTTAGGGTTAGGGTTAGGTTAAGGGTAAGGGTTAGGGTTATTGTTAGGGTGAGGGTTAGTTTTGGGGGTTAGGGTTAGGTTAGGGATAGGTTTAGGGTTAGGGTTAAGGTACTGGTCAGGTTTAGGGTTAGGGTTAGGGTTAGGTTTAGGGTTAGGGTTAGGGTAAGGGTAAGTGTTAGGGTTAGGGTTAGGGTTAGGTTTAGGTTTAGGGTAAGGATAAGGTTTAGGGTTAGGGTTAGGGTTAAGGTTAGGGTTAGGGTTATGGTTAGGGTTAGGATTAGGGTTAGGGTTAGGTTTAGGTTTAGGTTTAGGGTAAGTGTAAGGGTTAGGGTTAGGCTTAGGCTTAGGGTTAGGGTTAAGGTTAGGGTTAGGTTTAGGGTTAGGGTTAGGGTTATTGTTAGCATTAAGTTTAGGGTTATGTTTAGGGTAAGGGTAAGGGTTAGGGTTAGTGTTAGGGTTAGGGTTAGGGGTTAGTGTTAGGGTTAGGGGTTAGGGTTAGGGTTAGTGTTAGGGTTAGGGTTAGCATTAAGTTTAGGGTTAGGGTTAGGGTAAGGGTAAGGGTAAGTGTTAGGGTTAGTGTTTGGGTTAGGGTTAGGCGTTAGGGTTAGGGTTAGCATTAAGTTTAGGGTTAGGGTTAGGGTAAGAGTAAGGGTTAGGGTTAGGGTTAGGGTAAGGATTAGGCTTAGGGTTAGGGTTAGGGTAAGGGTTAGGGTTAGGGTTAGGGTTAGGATTAAGGTTAGGGTTAGGTTAGCATTAGGGTTAGCGTTAGGGTTATGGTTAGTGTAAGGGAAAGGGTTAGGGTTAGGATTAGGGTTAGGGTTTAGGGTTAGGGTAAGTGTAAGGGTAAGGTTTAGGTTTAGGCTTAGGTTTAGGTGTTATGGTTAGGGTTAGTGTAAGGCTCAGGTTTAGGGAAAGGGTTAGGGTTAGGGTTAGTGTAAGGGAAAGGTTTAGGGTTAGGGTTAGGGTTAGGTTTAGGGTTAGGGTTAGGGTAACAGTAAGTGTTAGGATTAGGGTTAGGGTTAGGTTTAGGGTTACGGTTAGGATAAGGGTAAGGGTTACGGTTAGGGTAAGGGTTAAGTTTAGGGTTAGCATTATGGTTAGGGTTAGGATTAGGGTACGGGTAAGGGTTAGGGTTAGGGTTAGGGTTAGGGTTAGGGTTAAGTTTAGGGTTAGGTTTAGGGTTAGGGTTAAGGTAAGGGTCAGGTTTAGGGTTAGGGTTAAGATTAGGGTTAGGTTTAGGTTTAGGGTTAGGGTTAAGGTAAGGGTAAGGGTTAGGGTTAGGCTTAGGCTTAGGGTTAGGGTTAAGGTTAGGGTTAGGCTTAGGGTTAGGGTTAGGGAAACGGTAAGTTTAGGGTTAGAGTAAGTGTTAGGCTTAGTTTAAGGGTTAGGGTTAGGGTTAGGGTAAGGGTTAGGATTATGGTTACGGTTAGCATTAAGGTTAGGGTTAGGGTTAGGGTAAGGGTTAGGATTAGGGTTAGGGGTTAGGGTTAGGTTTATGGTAAGGGTAAGGGTAAGGTTTACGTTTAGGTTTAGGTGTTAGGGTTAGGGTTAGTGTAAGGCTTAGGGCTAGGGTTAGGGATAGGGTAAGGTTTAGTGTTATGTTAGGGTTATGGTTAAAATTAATGTTAGGGTTAGGGTTAGGGTTAGGGTTAGGGAAAGTGTTAGGGTTAGGGTTAGGGTAAGGGTAATGGTTAGGGTTAGGGTTAGGGTTAGGTTTAGGTTTAGGTTCTGGGTTAAGGTTAGGGTTAGGCTAAGGGTTAGGGTTAGGTTTAGGTTTAGGGTATGTGTTAGGGTTAGGGTTAGGGTTAGGGTTAGGGTAAGGGTAAGGATTCGGGTTAGGGTTAGGGTTAGGTTAGGGTTAGGGTAAGGGTAAGGGTTAGGTTTAGGGTTAGGGTTAAAGTTAGGGTTAGGGTTAGGGTTAGGATTAGGGTAAGGATTAGGGTTAGGGTTAGGGTAAGGGTTAGGTTTAGGGTTAGTGTTAGGGTTAGGGTAAGGGTAAGGGATAGGTTTAGGGTTAGGGTTAGGGTTAGGGTAAGGATTAGGGTTAGGGTTAGGGTAAGGGTTAGGGTTAGGGTTAGGGTTAGGATTAAGTTTAGGGTTAGGGTTAGGGTAAGGGTAAAGGTTAGGGTTATTGTTAGGGTGAGGGTTAGGTTTGGGGGTAAGGGTTAGGGTTAGGGTTAGGGATAGGTTTAGGGTTAGGGTTAGGGTAAGGGTAAGGGTTAGGGTTAGGGTTAGGGTGATGTTTAGATTTAGGGTTAGGGTAAGGGTAAGTGTTAGGGTTAGGGATAGTGTAAGGGTTAGGGTTATTGTTAGGGTGAGGGTTAGGGTAGGGTTAGGGTTAAGGTTAGGGTTAGTGTTAGGGTTAGGGTTAGGGTTAGGGTAAGGGTAAGGTTTAGGGTTATCGTTAGGCTTAGGGAAAGGTTAAGGATTAGGGTAAGGGATAGGCTTAGGGTTAGGGTTAGCCTAAGGGTTAGGGTTAGGGTTAGGGTTAGGGTAAGGGTTAGGGTTAGGTTTAGGGTTAGCATTAAGGTTAGGGTTAGGGTTAGGGTAAGATTAAGGGTTAGGGTTAGGGTTAGGGTTAGGGTTAGGGTTAGGGTTAGGGTAAGTGTAAGTATTAGGGTTAGGATTAGGGTTAGGTTTAAGGTTAGGGTTCGGGTTAGGCTTAGGGTAAGGGTAAGGTTTAGGGTTAGGGTTCGGTTTAGGGTTAGGGAAAGGGTAAGGGTTAGGGTAAGTTTGAGGGTGAGGGTTAAGTTTAATGTAAGGCTTAGGGTTAGGGTTAGGGTTAGGATTAGGGTCAGGTTTAGGGGTAGATTTAGGGTTAGGGTTAGCATTAAGTTTAGGGTTTCGGTTAGGGTAAGGGTATGGGTTAGGGTTCGTGTTAGGATTAAGTTTAGGCGTTAGGGTTAGGGTTAGGGTTAGGTTTAGGATTGGGGTTAGTGTAAGGGTAAGGATTAGGATTACGGTTAGTGTTAGGTTTAGCGTCATGGTTATGGTAAGGGTTAGGGTTAGGGTTAGGGTGAGGGTTAGGGTAGGGTTAAGGTTAGGGTTACGGTTAGGGTTAGGGGTTAGGGTTAGGGTTAGGGTTATGGTTAGATTTAGGGTTAGGGTTAGGGTAAGTGTAAGGGTTATGGTTAGGTTTAGGGTTAGTGTTAGCGTAGGGTAAGGGTTAGGGTTACGGTGAGGGTTGGGGTTAGGGTTAAGGTTAGTGTTAGTGTTCCGGTTAGGGTTAGGGTTTGGGTTAGGGTATGGGTAAGGGTTAGGGTTAGGATTAGGGTTAAGTGTACGGTTAGTGTTGGGGTTAGGGTTAGGGTAAGGGTAAGGGTTAGGGTTAGCGTTAGGGTTAGGGAAAGTTTAAGGATTAGGGTAAGGGTTAGGCTTAGGTTTAGGGTTAGCCTAAGGGTTAGGGTTAGGGTTAGGGTTAGGGTAAGGGTTAGGGTAGGGTTAGGGTTAGGGGTTAGGGTTAGAGTTATGGTAAGGGTTAGGTTTAGGGTTAGGGTTAGGGTAAGTGTTAGGGTTAG
>JANJXV010000414.1:835276-847776 GCA_024803745.1 Megascapheus bottae
CGGGTTAGGGTTGGGGGTTGGGGTTAGGGTTAGGGATAGGGTTAGGTTTAGGGTTATGGTTAGGGAAAGGGTAAGGGTTAGTGTTAGGGTTAGGGTTAAGGTTAGGGTAAGGGTTAGGGTTAGGGTTAGGGTAAGTGTTAGGGTTAGGGTTAGGGTTAGGGTTAGGATAAGGTTAAGGGTTAGGGTTAGGGTTAGGTTTAGGTTTAGGGTTAGAGTTAGGATTAGGGTAAGGGTAAGGGTTAGGGTTAGGGTTAAGGTGAGGGTTAGGGATAGGGTTAGGGTTAGGATTAGGGTTAGGTTTAGGTTTAGGCTTAGGGATAGGGTAAGGATAAGGGTTATTGTTAGGCTTAGGCTTAGAGTTAGGGTTAAGGTTAGGGTTAGGTTTAGGGTTAGAGTAAGGGTAAGGGTAAGGGTTAGGGTTAGGGTTAGGGTTAGGGTAAGGAATAGGGTTAGGGTTAGTGTAAGGTTAGTGTTAGGGTTAGGGTTAGCATTAAGGTTAGGGTTAGGGTTAGGTTAAAGGTAAGGGTTAGGGTTAATGTTAGGGTGAGGGTTAGGTTTGGGGGTTAGGGTTAGGGTTAGGGATAGGTTTAGGGTTAGGGTTAAGGTAAGGGTCAGGTTTAGGGTTAGGGTTAGGGTTAGGTTTACGGTTAGGGTTAGGGTAAGGGTAAGTGTTAAGGTTAGGGTTAGGGTTAGGGTAAGGGTAAGGTTTAGGGTTAGGGTTAAGGTTAGGGTTAGGGTTATGGTTAGGGTTAGGATTAGGGTTAGGTTTAGGTTTAGGGTTAGGGTTAGGGTTAGGGTAAGAGTAAGGGTTAGGGTTAGGTTTAGGCTTAGGGTTAGGGTTAAGGTTAGGGTTAGGTTTAGGGTTAGGGTTAGGGAAACGGTAAGGTTTAGGGTTAGAGTAAGGGTTAGGGTTTGGGTTAGGGTTAGGGTTAGCATTAAGTTTAGGGTTAGGGTTAGGGTAAGGGTAAGGGTTAGGGTTAGTGTTAGGGTTAGGGTTAGGGGTTAGGGTTAGGGTTAGGGTTAGGGGTTAGGGTTAGGGTTAGTGTTAGGGTTAGGGTAAGGATTAAGGTTAGGTTAAGAGTTAGGCTTAGCATTAAAATTAATGTTAGGGTTAGGGTAAGGTTAAGGGTTAGGGTTAGGGTTAGGGTAAGGATTAGGCTTAGGGTTAGGGTTAGGGTAAGGGTTAGGGTTAGTGTTAGGGTTAGGATTAAGGTTAGGGTTAGGTTAGCATTAGGGTTAGCGTTAGGGTTATGGTTAGGGTAAGGGAAAGGGTTAGGGTTAGGGTTAGGGTTAGGGTAAGGGTAAGGGTTAGGTTAGGGTTAGGGTTAGGGTTAGGGTAACGGTAAGTGTTAGGGTAGGGTTAGGGTTAGGGTTAGGGTTAGGATTAGGGTTAGGTTTAGGTTTAGGGTTACGGTTAGGGTAAGGGTAAGGGTTAGGGTTAGGCTTAGGCTTAGGATTAGGGTTAAGGTTAGAATTAGGTTTAGAGTTAGGGTTAGGGTTAGGGTTAGGGAAAGGGTAAGGGTTAGGTTTAGTGTTAGTTTTAGGTTTAGGGTTAGGGTAAGGATTAGTGTTAGGGTTAGGGTAAGGCTTAGGGTTAGGTTTAGGGTTAGCATTAAGTTTAGGGTTAGGGTTAGGTTAAGGGTAAAGATTAGGGTTATTGTTAGGGTAAGGGTTAGTTTTGGGGCTTAGGGTTAGGGTTAGTGTAAGGGTAAGGGTTATAATTAGGGTTAGGTTTAAGGTTAGCGTTAGTGTAAGGGTAAGTGTTAGGGTTTGGATTAGGGTTAGGGTTAGGGTTAAGGCTAGGGTTAGGGTTAGGGTTAGGGTTAGGGTTAGGGTAAGGGTAAGGTTTAGGGTTAGGGTGGGTTTAGTGTTAGGGAAAGGTTAAGCGTTAGGGTAAGGTTTAGGGTTAGTGTTAGGGTTAGGTTAAGGCTTAGGGTTAGGGTTAGGGTTAGGGTAAGGGTTAGGTTTAGGGTTAGGGTTAGCATTAAGGTTAGGGTTTGGATTAGGGTAAGGGTAAGTTTAGGGATAGGGTTAGGTTAAGTATTAGGTTTAGGGTTAGGGTTACAGTAATGGTTAGGGTTAGGGTTAGGGTTAGCATTAAGTTTAGGGGTAGGGTTAGGGTAAGGGTAAGGGTTAGGGTTAGTGTTAGGGTTAGGGTTAGGGGTTAGGGTTAGGGTTAGGGTTAAGGTAAGTGTTAGAGTTAGGGTTAGGGTTAGGTTTAGGGTTAGGGTTAGGGTAAAGGGAACGGTTTGGGTTAGGGTAAGGGTTAAGGTTAGGGTTAGCGTTAAGGTTCGGGTTAGGATTAGGGTTAGGTTTAGGGTTAGGGTTAGGGTAAGGGTAAGGGTTAGGGTTAGGGTTAGGGTTAGGGTAAGGATTAGGGTTACGGTAAGGGTTAGGGTTAGGGTTAGGGTTAGCATTAAGGTAAGGTTAGGGTTAGGGTAAGGGTAAGGGTTAGGGTTATTGTTAGGGTGTGGGTTAGGTGTGGGGTTTAGGGTTAGGGTTAGGGTTAGGGATAGGTCTAGGGTAGCGTTAGGGTAAGAGTAAGGGTTAGAGTTAGGGTTAGGGTTAGGTTTAGGGTAAGGGTAAGGGTTAGGGTTAGGGTTAGGTTTAAGGTTAGGGTTAGTGTCAGGATTAGGGTTAGGTTAAGGGTAAGGTTTAGGATTAGGGTTAGGTTTAGGGAAAGGTTAAGGATTAGTGTAAACTTTAGGGATAGGGTTAGGGTTAGTGTAAGGGTTAGGGTTAGGGTTAGGGTTTGGGTAAGGGTTAGGGTTAGGGTTAGGGTTAACATTAAGGTTAGGGTTAAGGTTAGGATAAGGGTAAGGGTTAGGGTTAGGGTTAGGGTAAGGATTAGGCTTAGGCTTAGGGATAGGATAAGGGTTAGGGTTAGGGTTAGGGATAGCATTAAGTTTATTGTTAGGTTAGTGTTGGGGTTACGGATAGGGTTAGGGTAAGGGTAAGGGTTAGGGTTAGAGATAGGGTAAGGTTTAGGATTATGGTTAGGGTTAAAATTAAGGTTACGGTTAGGGTTAGGGTTAGGGTTAGGGAAAGTGTTAGGGTTAGTGTTAGGGTCAGGGTAAGGGTTAGGGTTAGGGTTAGGTTTAGGTTTAGGTTTGGGGTTAAGGTTAGGGTTTGGGTTAGGGTAAGGGTTAAGGTTAGGGTTAGGGTTAGGGTAAGTGTTATGGTTAGGGTTAGGGTTAGGTTTCGTGTAAGGGTAAGGAATCGGGTTAGGGTTAGGGTTAGGGTTAGGTTTAGGGTTAGGGTTAGGGTAAGGGTAAGGGTTAGGTTTAGGGTTATGGTTAAAGTTAGGGTTAGGGTTAGGGTTAGGGTTAGGATTAGGGTTAGGTTTAGGTTTAGGGTTACGTTAGGGTAAGTGTAAGTGTTAGGGTTAGGCTTAGGCTTAGGGTTAGGCTTAAAGTTAGAATTAGGTTTAGGGTTAGGGTTAGGGTTAGGGTTAGGGTTAGGGAAAGGGTAAGGGTTAGGTTTAGTGTTAGGGTTAGGTTTAGGTTTAGGGTAAGGATTAGTGTTAGGGTTAGGGTAAGGGTTAGGGTTAGGGTTAGGTTTAGGGTTAGCATTAAGTTTAGGGTTAGGGTTAGGGTAAGGTTAAGGGTTAGGGTTATTGTTAGGGTAAGGGTTAGTTTTGGGGCTTAGGGTTAGGTTAGTGTTATGGTTAGGGATAAGTTTAGGGTTAGGGTTAGTGTAAGGGTAAGTGTTAGGGTTAGGGTTAGGTTTAGGGTTAGCGTTAATGTAAGGGTAAGTGTTAGAGTTAGGAATAGGGTTAAGGTTAGGGTTGGGGTAGAGTTAGGGTTTGGCTTAGGGTAAGGTTTAGGGTTAGGGTTGGGTTTAGGGTTAGGGAAAGGTTAAGCGTTAGGGTAAGGTTTAGGGTTAGGGTTAGGGTTAGGTTAAGGGTTAGGGTTAGGGTTAGGGTTAGGGTATGGGTTAGGGTTAGAGTTAGGGTTAGGGTTAGCATTAAGTTTAGGGTTAGGGTTTGGGTAAGGGTAAGGGTTAGGGTTAGTGTTTGGCTTAGGGTTAGGGTTTAGGGTTAGGGTTAGGGTTAAGGTAAGTGTTAGGGTTAGGGTTAGTGTATGGGTAAGGTTAAGGTATAGGTTTAGGGTTAGGGATAGTTGTTAGGGTTAGGGTTAGTGTAAGGGTTAGGGTTAGGGTTAGGGTAAGGGTTAGGGTTAGGGTTAGGGTTAGCATTAAGGTTAGGGTTAGGGTTAGGGTTAGCATTAGGGAAAGGGTTAGAGTTAGGGTAAGGGTAAGGGTTAGGATTACGGTTAGGGTTAGGTTTAGCGTTATGATTAGGGTAAGGACTGAGGTTAGGGTTAGGGTGAGGGTTAGGGTAGGGTTAAGGTTAGGGTTTGTGTTAGGGTTAGGGTTACGCTTAGGGTAAGGGTAAGGGTTAGGGTTAGGGAGAGGGTTAGGGTTAGGGTTAAGGTTAGGGTTAGATTTAGGGTAAGGGTAAGGGTTAGGGGTCGGGTTAGGGTAAGTATTAGGTTTAGGGTTAGGGTTACAGTAAGGGTTAGGGTTAGGGTTAGGGTTAGGGTTAGCATTAAGTTTAGGGTTAGGGTTAGGGTAAGGGTAAGGGTTAGGGTTAGTGTTAGGGTTAGGGTTAGGGTTAGGGTTAGGGTTAGGTTTAGGTTAAGTGTTAGGGTTAGGGTTAGGGTTAGGGTAAGGGTAAGGGTAAGGTTTAGGTTTAGGGTTAGGGTTAGTTGTTAGGGTTAGGGTTAGTGTAAGCGTTAGGGTTAGTGTTAGGGTTAGGGTTAGGTTTAGGATAAGGGTATTGTTACGGTTATGGTTAGCATTAAGTTTAGGGTAGGGTTAGGGTAAGGGTAAGGGTTAGGGTTATTGTTAGGGTGAGGGTTAGGTTTGGGGGTTAGCGTTACGCTTACGGATAGGTTTAGGGTTAGGGTTAGGGTAAGGGTAAGGTTTAGGGTTAGGATTAGGGTTAGGTTCACGTTTAGGGTTAGAGTTAGGGTAAGGGTAAGGGTTAGGGTTAGCCTTAGGCTTAGGGTTAGTGTTAAGTTTAGGGTTTGGATTAGGGTTAGGGTTAGGGAAACGGTAAGGGTTAGTGTTAGAGTAAGGTTTAGGGTTACGGTTAGGGTTAGGGTTAGGGTAAGGGTAAGGGTTAGGGTTAGGGTTAGGGTTAGGGTTAGGGTAAGGGTTAGGGTTAGGTTTAGGGTTAGGGTTAGCATTAAGGTTAGGGTTAGGGTTAGGGTAAGGGTAAGGGTTAGGGTTAGGGTTAGGGTAAGTATTAGGCTTAGGGTTAGGGTTAGGGTAAGGGTTAGGGTTAGGGTTAGGGTTAGCATTAAGTTTATGGTTAGGTTAGGGTTAGGGTTAGCGTTAGGGTTAGGGTTAGGGTAAGGGTAAGGTTTAGGGTTGGGATTAGGGTTAGGGTTAGGGGTTAGGGTAAGGGTAAGGGTTAGGGTTAGGGTTAGGGTAAGTATTAGGCTTAGGGTTAGGGTTAGGGTAAGGGTTAGGGTTAGGGTTAGGGTTAGCATTAAGTTTATGGTTAGGTTAGGGTTAGGGTTAGCGTTAGGGTTAGGGTTAGGGTAAGGGTAAGGTTTAGGGTTGGGATTAGGGTTAGGGTTAGGGGTTAGCGTTAGGGTTAGGGTAAGGGTAAGGGTTAGGGTTAGTGTTAGGGTTAGGGTTAGGGGTTAGGGTTAGGGTTAGGGTAAGGTTTGTGTTAGGGTTAGGGTTAGGGTAAGGGTTAGGGTTAGGTTTAGGGTTAGGGTTAGCATTAAGGTTAGGGTTAGGGTTAGGGTAAGGGTAAGGGTTAGGGTTAGGGTTAGGGTAAGTATTAGGCTTAGGGTTAGGGTTAGGTAAGGGTTAGGGTTAGGGATAGGGTTAGCATTAAGATTATGGTTAGGTTAGGGTTAGGGTTAGCGTTAGGGTTAGGGTTAGGGTAAGGGTAAGGTTTAGGTTTGGGATTAGGGTTAGGGTTAGGGTTAGGGTTAGTGGAAGGGTAAAGGTAAGGTTTAGGTTTAGGGTTAGGTTTAGGTGTTATGGTTAGGGTTAGTGTAAGGCTTAGTTTTAGGGAAAGGGTTAGGGTTAGGGTTAGTGTAAGGGAAAGGTTTAGGGTTAGGGTTAGGGTTAGGTTTAGGGTTAGGGTTAGGGTAAGGTTAAGGGTTAGGGTTAGTGTTATGGTTAGGGTTAGGGTTAGGGTTAGGGTTAGGGTTAGGTTTAGGGTAAGTGTTAGGGTTAGGGTTAGGGTTAGGGTTAGGGTAAGGTTAAGGTATAGGTTTAGGGTTAGGGTTAGTTGTTAGGGTTAGGTTTAGTGTAAGGTTTAGGGTTAGGGTTAGGGTAAGTGTTAGGGTTAGGGTTAAGGTTAGGGTTAGCATTAAGGTTAGTGTTAGGGTTATGGTTAGCGTTAGGGAAAGGGTTAGGTTAGGGTAAGGGTAAGGGTTAGGATTAGGGTTAGGGTTAGGTTTAGCGTTATGATTAGGGTAAGGGCTGAGGTTAGGGTTAGGGTGAGGGTTAGGGTAGTGTTAAGGTTAGGGTTAGTGTTAGGGTTAGGGTTAGGCTTAGGGTAAGGGTAAGGGTTAGGGTTAGGGCTAGGGTTAGGGTTAGGGTTAAGGTTAGGGTTACGGTTAGTGTTAGGAGTTAGGGTTAGGGTTAGGGTTAGTTTTAGGGTTAGGGTTAGGTTAAGTGTAAGGGTTATGTTTAGGGTTATGGTTAGGTTTAGGGTTAGCCTTAGGGTATGGGTAAGGGTTAGGGTTAGGGTTAGTGTTAGGTTTAGCGTTATGGCTAGGGTAAGGTTTAGGTTAGGGTAAGGGTGAGGGTTATGGTTAAGATTAGGGTTAGGGGTTAGGGTTAGGGTTAGGGAAAGGGTTAGGGTTAGGGTTAGTGTAAGGGTAAGAGTTAGGTTTAGGGTTAGGTTTAGGGTTAGGGTTGGGGTTAAGGTTAGGGTTAGGTTTAGGGTAAGGGTAAGTGTTAGGGTTACGGAAAGGGTAAGGGTAAGGGTTAGTGTTAGCAATAGGGTTAGGGTTAGGGTTAGGGAAAGGGTTAGGGTTAGGGTTAGGTTTAGGTTTAGGGATGGGGTTAAGGTTACGGTTAGGGTTAGGGTAAGGGTAAGGGTTAGGGTTAGGGTTAGGGTAAGTGTTAGGGTTAGGGTTAGGGTTAGGTTTAGGGTTAGGGTAAGGGTAAGGATTCAGGTTAGGGTTAGGGTTATGGTTAGGTTTAGGGTTAGGGTTAGGGTAAGGGTAAGGGTTAGGTTTAGGGTTAGGGTTAAGGTTAGGGTGAGGGTTAGGGTTAGGAATAGGTTTAGGATTAGGTTTAGGGTTAGGGTAAGGGTAAGGGTTAGGGTTAGGGTTAGGCTTATGGTTATGGTTAAGGTTAGGGTTAGGTTTAGGTTTAGGGTTAGGGTTAGGGTTAGGGAAAGGGTACGGGTTAGGTTTAGTGTTAGGTTTAGGGTTAGGATTAGGGTTAGGATAAGGATTAGTGTTAGGGTTAGGGTAAGGTTTAGGGTGTGGTTTAGGGTTAGCATTATGTTTATGGTTAGGGTTAGTGTAAGGGTAAGGTTTAGGGTTATTGTTAGGGTAAGGGTTAGTTTTGGGGGTTAGGGTTATGGTTACGGTTAGGGATAGGTTTAGGGTTAGGTTTAGTGTAAGGGTAAGGGTTAGAGTTAGGGTTAGTTTTAGGGTTAGGGTTGGGGTAAGGGTAAGTGTTAGGATTAGTGTTAGGGTTAGGGTTAAGCTTAGGGTTAGAGTTAGGGTTAGGGTTAGGGTAAGGGTTAGGGTGAGGGTTAGGGTTAGGTTTAGGTTTAGGGAAAGTGTAAAAGTTAGGGAAAGGTTTAGGTAAGGGTTAGGTTTAGGGTAAGGCTTAGGGTTAGGGTTAGGGTAAGAGTTAGGTTTAGAGTTAGGGTTAGGGTTAGAATTAAGGTTAGGGTTATGGTTAGGGTTAGGGTAAGGGTAAGGGTTAGGTTTAGGGTTAGGGTAAGGATTAGGGTTGGGGTTAGAGTAAGGGTTAGGTTTAGGGTTAGGGTTAGGGTAGCACTAAGTTTAGGGTTAGGGTTAGGGTAAGAGTAAGTGTTAGGGTTAGTGTTAGGGTTAGGTTAGGGGTTAGGGTTAGGGTTAGGGTTAGGGTTAGGGTAAGGGTTAGGGTTAGGGTTAGGGTTAACATTAAGTTTAGGGTTAGGGTTGGGGTAAGGGTAAGTGTTAGGTTTAGGGTTAGGGTAAGTATTAGGCATAGGGTTAGGTTTAGGCTAAGGGTTAGGGTTATGGTTAGGGTTAGCATTAAGGTTAGGGTTAGGTTAAGGTTAGGGTTACGGTAAGGGTAAGGGTTAGGGTTACGATTTGGGTTAGGGGTTAGGGTTAGGTTTAGGGTAAGGCTTAGGTTTAGAGTTAGGGTAAGGGTTAGGGTTAGGGTTACGGTTATGGTTAGCATTATGGTTAGTGTTAGGGTTAGAGTTAGGGTTAGGGCAAGGGTTAGGTTTAGGGTTAGGGTAAGGGTAAGGGTTAGGGTTAGGCTTAGGCTTATGGTTAGGATTAAGGTTAGGGTTAGGGTTAGGGTTTGGTTTAGGGTTAGGGTTAGGGTTAGGGAAAGGGTACAGGTTAGGGTTAGGGTTAGGGTAAGGGTTAAGGTTAGGGTTAGGGTAAGGATTAGTTTTGAGGGTTAGGGTTAGGGTTAGGCTTAGGGTTAGGGATAGGTTTAGGTTTTGGGTTAATGTAAGGATAAGGTTAGGGTTAGGGTTAGGGTTAGGTTTAGGGTTAGGGTTACGGTAAAGGTAAGTGTTAGGGTTAGACTGAAGGTTAGGGTTAGGGTTAGGGTTCGGGAAAGTGTAAGGGTTAGGGTAGGTTTTGGGTTAATGTAAGGGTAAGGTTAGGGTTAGGGTTAGGGTTAAATTTAGAGTTAGGGTTAGGGTTAGGGTTAGGGTAAGGGTTAGGCTGAAGGTTAGGGTTAGGGTTAGGGTTCGGGAAAGTTTAAGGGTTAGGGTAAGGTTTAGGGTTAGGGTTAGGGTTAGGGTAAGGCTTAGGGTTATTGTTAGGGTTAGGGTTTCGTACGGGTTAGGGTTAGGGTTAGGGTTAGCATTAAGGTTAGGGTTAGGGTTAGTGTTATGGTAAGGGTAAGGGTTAGGGTTAGGGTTGGGGTTAGAGTAAGGGATAGGTTTAGGGTTAGGGTTAGGGTTAGCATTAAGTATAGGGTTAGGGTTAGGGTAAGGGTAAGGGTTATTGTTAGGGTTAGGGTTTAGGGTTAGGGTTGGGTTTAGGTTTAGGGTAAGATTTAGGGTTAGGGTTAGGGTTAGGGTAAGGGTAAGGGTTAGGGTTAGGTTTAGGTTTAGGTTTAGGGTTGGGGTTAAGGTTAGGGTTAGTGTTAGGGTTACGATTAGGGTTAGGGTTAGGGTTAGGTTTAGGCTTAGGGTTAGGATTAACATTAAGGTTAGGGTTAGGGTTAGGGTAAGGGTAAGGGTTAGGCTTAGGGTTAGGGCAAGGATTAGGCTTAGGGTTAGGGTTAGGGTAAGGGTTACGGTTAGGGTTAGGGTTAGCATTAAGTTTAGGGTTAGATTAGGGTTAGGGTTAGGGTTAGGGTTAGGGTAAGGGTAAGTTTTAGGGTTATGATTAGGGTTAAGGTTAGGGTTAGGGTTAGGGTAAGGGTAAGGTTTAGGGTTAGGCTTTGGATTAGGGTTAGGGTTAAGGTTAGGGTTAGGGTAAGGATTATTGTTAGGGTTAGGGTAAGGGTTAGTGTTAGGTTTAGGGTTATGGTTAGGGTAAGTGTAAGGGTTATGTTTAGGGTTAGGGTTAGGTTTACCACTAAGTTTAGGGTTAGTGTTAGGGTTAGGGTTAGGGGTTAGGGTTAGGGTTAGGGTTACGGTAAGGGTTAGGGTTAGGGTTAGGATTAGGGTTAGGGTAAGGGTAAGGGTTAGGGTTAGGGTTAGGTTTAGGTTTAGGGTTGGGGTTAAGGTTAGGGTTAGTGTTAGGGTAAGGGTAAGGTTTAGGGTTAGGGTTAGGGTTAGGGTAAGTGTTATGGTTAGGGTTAGGTTTAGGGTTAGGTTTAGGGTAAGGGTAAGGTTTAGGGTTAGGGTTAGGGTTAGGTTCAGGGTTAGGGTTATGGTAAGTGAAGGGTTAGGGTTAGGGTTAGGGTTAGGGTTGGGGTTAAAGTAAGGGTAAGGGTAAGTGTTAGGGTTAGGGTTAGGGTTAGGGTTAAGGTTAGGTTTAGGGTTAGGGTTAGGGTAAGGGTAAGGTTAAGGGTTAGGGTTAGGGTTAGGTTTAGGTTTAGGGAAAGGGTAAGGGTTAGGATAAGTTTTAGGATAAGGTTTAGGGTTAGGGTAAGGCTTAGGGTTAGAGTTAGAGTTAGGGTAAGGGGTAGGGTTAGGGTTAATGTTAGCATTAAGGTTAGGGTTAGGGTTAGGGTAAGGGTAAGGGTTAGGGTTCGTGTTAGGGTAAGGATTAGGTTTAGGGTTAGGGTTAGAGTAAGGTTTAGGGTTAGGGTTAGGTTAGGGTTAGCATTAAGTTTAGGGTTCGGTTTAGGGTAAGTGTAAGGGTTAGGGATATTGTTAGGGTTAGGGTTAGGGGTTAGGGTTAGGGTTAGGGGTAGGGTTAGGTTTAGGGAAAGGGTTAGTTTAAGGGTAAGGGATAGGATTAGGTTTCGGGTTAGGTTTAGCGTTATGGTTAGGGTAAGGGTTAGGGTTAGGGTAGAGTAAGGGTTAGGGTAGGGTTAAGGTTAGGGTAAGTGTCAGGGTTAGGGTTAGGTTAGGGTAAGTGTAAGTGTTAGGGTTAGGGTTAGGGTTAGGTTTAGCCTTAGGGTTAGGATTAGGGTTAGGGTAAGGGCAAGTGTTAGGGTTAGGGTTAGGGTTAGAGTTAGGGTTAGGATAAGGTTAAGTGTTAGGTTTAGGGTTAGGGTTAGGGTTAGTGGTTAGGGTTAGGGTTAGTGGTAAGGGTTAGGGTTAGTGGTTAGGGTTAGGGATAGAGTTAGGGTTAGTGTTAGGGTTAGGTTTAGGGTTAGGGTTAGGGTAAGGGTAAGGGTTAGGGTTAGGGTGAGTGTTAGGGTTAGGGTTAAGGTTGTGGGTTAGTGTTAGGGATAGGGTTAGGGTAAGATTAAGGGTTAGCGTTTGGGTTAGGGTGAGGGTTAAGATTAGGTTTAGGGTTAGGGTAACGGTTAGTTTTATGATTAGGGTTGGGGTAAGGGTTTGGTTTAGGGTTAGGGTTAGGGTTAGAGTTAAGGTTAGTGTTAGAGTAAGGGTAAGGGTTAAGGTTAGCGTTAGGTTTAGGTTTAGGATTGGGGTTAAGTTTAGGGGTAGGGTTATTGTTAGGTTAAGGGTTAGGGGTAGGGTTAAGGTTAGGGTAAGTGTTAGGGTTAGGATTAGGGTAAGTGTGAGGGTTACAGGTAGTTTTAGGGTTAGGTTTAGGTTTAGGGTTAGGGTTAGGGTTAGCATAAAGGTTAGGGTTAGGGTTAGGGTAAGGGTAAGGGTAAGTGTTAGGGTTAGGGTTAGGGTTAGGGTTAGAGTTAAGGTTAGGGTTAGGGTTAGGGTTAGGGTTTGGTTAAGGGCAAGGGTTAGGGTTAGGGTTAGGTTTAGGGTTAGGGAAAGGGTAAGGGTTATGGTAAGGTTTAGGTTTAGGGTAAGTCTTAGGGTTAGGGTTAGGATTAGAGTAAGGGTTAGGGTTAGGGTTAGGTTTAGGGTTAGTGTTAGCATTAAGGCTAGGGTTAGGGTTAGGGTAAGGGTAAGGATTGGGGTTAGGGTTAGGGTAAGGTTTAGGTTTAGGGTTAGGGTTAGAGTAAGGGTTTGGGTTAGGGTTAGGGTTAGGGTTAGCATTAAGTTTAGGGTTAGGATTAGGGTAAGGGTAAGGGTTAGTGTTAGGGTTAGGGTTAGGGTTAGTGGTTAGGTATAGGGTTAGGGTTAGGGTTAGGTTTAGGGTTAGGGTTAGGGTTAGGGTTATGGTTAGGGTTAGCATTAAGGTTAGGGTTAGGGTTAGGGTAAGGCTAAGGGTTAGGGTTAGGGTTAGTGTTAGCTTTAGCATTATGGTTAGGGTTAGGTTTAGGGTTAGGGTAGGGTAAGGATTAGGGTTAGGGTTAGGGGAAGGATTAGGGTTAGGGTTAGGGTTAGGGTTAGCATTAAGGTTAGGGTCAGGGTTAGGGTAAGGGTAGGGTTTAGGGTTATTGTTAGGGTGAGGGTTAGGTTTGGGGTTTAGGGTTAGGGTTAGGGTTAGGGATAGGTTTAGGGTTAGGGTAAGGGTAAGGGTTAGAGTTAGGGTTAGAGTTAGGTGTAGGGTTAGCGTTAGGGTAAGGGTATGGGTTAGGTTTAGGGTTAGGGTAAGGGTTAGGTTTAGGGTTAGGGTTAGGGTTAAGGTTAGGGTTAGTGTTATGGTTAGTGTTAGGGTAAGGGTAAGTGTTAGGGTTAGGGTTAGGGAAAGGTTAAGGATTAGGGTAAGGGTTAGGATTAGGGTTAGGGTTAGCATAAGGGTTAGGGTTAGGGTTAGGGTAAGTGTTAGGGTTAGGGATACGGTTAGGGTTAGCATTAAGTTTATGGTTAGGTTAGCGTTAGGGTTACGGTTAGGGTTAGGGTAAGT